>VNWY01001559.1:0-13884 GCA_009869845.1 Pseudachorutes palmiensis
ATATTATCTCGAAACCTTGGATCAAAGACGACTTCCGTCTTCGCCTGCTCCACAAGTGCCCAAGCTTCTTCAATGACATTTTTGCCATCGTACTTTGCAGGATGCTCAGCGACAATTGCAGGCCTCGGAAAATGGACTTTATTCTTTCTCCTGTAGAGTGCTAAAGCCGGGTTGAAAAACTTGGGCTTAGGATTCCACCCTGGCCAACGCCTTCCAACAGTTTTGAACAGCGGATTCCCTGTGTTACGAAACGTTAGTTTGAACTTAGACATGTTATAGAAAATTTTCTGGTGAAAACTTACGATTAAGGTACCGCAACACAGCGGCCTCGGAATGATTCCGCACTTTTGCAGCAACTTTTGCTTCGCTGGATCTCTCGGAAGTTAACACAGTGTGCTTCATCTTCAAGTCCTTTTCGCTTCACCAAAAATTCTGCTCATTTTATACGTTTAGAAGAGATCCTACCTGGACACAACACGCCACTTAATGACTTCATCCATTAGGACTGTCTCTAAGGACGCAGCAGCTTATTAGCGTCCTGAATTATCTGCTAATGACCTATCCTCTTGTTTACTTACAATATGTGTCTTAATTAACTGCAATTTAAAAATTCAGTTCATTAACTTTCATGGAGTCATTAGTAAATCACATTTATATTCGTATTCAGTATATCCAGTATTCAGTATTAGATTCAGTTGTCAATGCCTGTTTTTTGATTCCCTGTTGATGTAGCTAATGATGTATGATGTAGCTAATTAGGCTTATAATAAGTTAATATCAAGTTCTGTTACCCAGTTAGCAACAGGCACAGTTTCAACTGATATCTTCCTATTATTTCAGGTTCGCCGTCGTGGCAGCCTGCCCTGAGAATGACCGTGTAGATGTACAATGCAATGGTGGAAATTCGTGGATTTTCGAAAGATTCCCAACGCTTTTGTTCGCCGTGTTTTACGGCAAATGTAATGCCGGTGCTTACAGCGGAATAGAGAAAATAGTGTTTAACATTTTACCTTCGTTTTATATTATATTTCATTTAACCTTTTGACCATTATTAAATTATTATGCCAAAATAGGTTGTGATATCCCAGCGTTCCCATCCAAATTCCCGTTTTCCTACAAACCTTTGATTGTGCAAACAATTGCTGAACATTTGATTGTTCATTAACAATATTTATGATTTTCGTTCTAATTCGCTATAGCTGGACCCGGGTGAGCAATAGTGCGACTATCACAGACTGAAAATTAGCCCAAAAACAGAACAGGAAAGATGTGCGATGTAGTCGCAATTGTCGTGCAAGACGCACCAATCAGGGACTAGTGGCTACTAATCCTCCAAGTCCCAATATAAAGGGATTCTTCCTACAGCTGGGACTTCTTGGACTTTTGGTCAAGGGACAAGTACACCATTGGACTAAAAAGTCTGGACTGCTGTCCACACGATGTAGAACAAAAATATCTAATTCACTGCCCGACGTTTTGAAAAAGTTGAGACTGTCAAAAGTTAATTGGGAATCAAAGTTTGAAAAACTGTTAACAGAAATCTCTGTTCCCAGTTGGGATCTGCTTCTGTTACGGGGGGATATGGGTGGACAGTTGTTTGTCCCAGCATAGAGGTGCCACGTCCCAGTATTGGGGGGCTTTGATGCAATTTCTGTCACAGGATAGAGGGCCCAGGTCAAAGAATTTAGGGGCTTTGATGCAGATTTTGTCGCAGTGTTGTGGTAGGGCTTGTGTCGCAGTATTGGGGGTTTAGATTCAATTTTTGTCGCAGTACGAAGCAATTTTTGTCGCAGTATTAGGTGGCTTTGATCCAATTTTTGTCGCAGTATTAGGTGGCTTTGATCCAATTTTTGTCGCAGTATTAGGTGGCTTTGATCCAATTTTTGTCGCAGTACAGAGGCCTCAGGTCGCAATATTGTGGGACTACACCACATTGAAAGTGTCATAAAGAAGTCATATGATTTTTCATTTGGTCTCTCAAAAGCAGTGCAGTGTGAAAGTTGGAAGATGATCTCAATTGGATAATATATTCATGTCATTTCACACCGCAGAAAATCACTGATTACATTGAAAAACTTGCATAGTCATCCTTCTTGTAAGTAAAGTCATTCGATACCAAAAGTTATCCAATTAGTTTATAATCCGTAGTAACATTGACTTATTGCGTTCAATATACAACAGGAAACTCTGTTTGGCTTGGAGGATATGGAGTGAATGCAAGCGGAACAAGGAAAATATGATTAGTTAAATCACAATTGAAGCGCAACCACCAAAACATCAACTTTCGGACATGGTAAAGCCTTCAAGTTTGGGTATTTCTGATTTTCATATGATATTCAACATACACTTTGTTGCTCATAAGGATCTCAGCGTGTCAGCTTCATCTCCTGCTGCTGCTGAAGTGACAATGACCAGTGACGAATTTGTAAGTAGGAGTTCGTCTTGGTCCCTGGCATGTGACAATGCTCTCTTGAATCGATTGAAGAGCTTCTCTGAGGTGAGAAATGATTCGTCAACTATAGGAAATAAAAGGTTTTGATCGATTTTTGTATGGATATTTCACTTTTAGGCAATTTGCACTCAGTCACAGGGGATATTAGATGAGTGTGGGACAATGTCAACTCAGATTGATCTACTGGAGTGCAAAGTTCAAACGATCGGAAATGAGTTCCTGATGTTGTCGAATACTCAATTCACTGAAAACCGCGTGGAAGAGTTTCAGGAAATGTCATGTTCTAGTCCAATCAGTCAAACTCTGCCAGTTAAAACAAAGGCAGAAAAGGAAAGTGAACTGATGGTCAAAATGAAGGAAGCTATTCAAATCGGTGTTAGTGTCATGTCTGAACAAAAGCGAAAGAGGTACATAAACTACATTTAATTTAACTTTAGGTGATCTTTGCATGTCGTGTTTACTGTATTCTCCGCAGTGATGTTGAAAGCGAATCCGTGCCAGAGCATCCGGTCAAGTTGAAACTACCTCATATTATTGGAACACCGAAGTTCTTCAGCAGTCGCTATTGTGGATTTGTGGATGAAACGAAACTGCATGCAATTAGGAACAATACAGAGGAAACCAGTACTGATCAACCCAATCCACCCGAGGTTCATGTCACAGAGCCTGTACCAGAGGATCAGACTTTCAGCAAACAGGACGCTGTAATCAGCACGAACAAATTCCAGGGCGATAATTTATTCTTTCCCAGCAGGGAGCTTTACCGACCACCGAGTATAAATCAGGTATTCTTTCATTTTTTTTTGAAAATGACAAAGTTGTATAATTCCATGTTTCAATGTTACAGTCCTTAAACTCGGAAGATCATTTCATTTCCGAAACTCCATCGTCTGCCGCGTCGTCCACCAGTAACATAAACAACCCCAACGAAAGTGAAATAAAGTATGGATCAGACTCTTCGCTTTCCGTAAGTTCCTGTCGGTACAATATGTTCCGATTATCAGCTTCTATAAAATCTGAACTTACGAATTACCTCAATTATTTAGGATAAGAAGCAAAAACCTATGATGGCAGAATTGAACAATGCTTTAAGGAAAATGGTCCCTCCTCCGATTGTGGGAGACGAGAGCGATTCGGACGAGGATTTCAGGCCACCACCTCCTGGGAAAGGTAATACATTTGAGAAATCGGAGTTTATGTGGAGTTTAACTTTTTTCATCTTTGTATAGGTTTCCGAAGTACACTTTTTGCTGATGAAGAGGATGAGGATTTATTTGGTGAAAATTCACTGTTTCGTTCTAAGCAAGACATCGAAGACAATGACGATTTATTCTTCGATAAACCAACTGTGTCCAACATCTTTGCTCAAAGGAATTCCGTAGTGTGCCCTCCAGTTCCGATTCAGTCCGAACCACCTCCGGTAGCGGAATCATCAAAGAATTCAAAGTATCAAGCCACAACACCAGCAAATCAGGATGTTGCACCAAAGCAGAACTTAAAATCACAAAGGGTCGAGTCACAGCATCAGGCCTCCACCCCCGTTCTATCTCGGGTTGAACAGGAAGCGCCTTCCGTGAAGACTTCTAAATTATCGTCAACACTTGAGTCTGAAAATGTAGAAGCTCAGAGTACTAACACTCTGCAAAGGGATAAGAATGAACCTCAATCTAACGCCATAGGCAAAACAGTCCAAGCTCAAAACACTCCAATTCCTCCGATTGACGATCAAGTTAAGAGGCACGAAGTCTTTGTTCCAGCGCCTGGGAAAAGTTTTGTCAAGTCGATGGCACTAGGATTAAAAATTGATCCAACTGCCTTAAATCCTGGATCCAGGCCACAATCTTTATCTCGTGCACTAGAGTTCGACTTCAGAAGACACCGCTCCTCCAACGCCTTCCGAAATCGAGGGTCCAACTGTACTTGCGAAACCAACGGCGCTGGCGACAACAACTGCGCATGAGCCTGAGTCGTCACCTCAATTGGAGCAAAAGTATGGTGGTCCAGTTGGTCCAACTGAGCGTCCTGATCCTCCTGCACCGATTAAACCAAATCCTAATAGTTTCGTGAAGTCAATGGCTGCTGGATTGAAAATTAATCCGGCTACCTTGGGTCCTGGAAGTAAACCGTCACGTCCTCCGTCTACAAGTTCGCAAGAACCTCCAGAGACTGAATCTAAACAAGAAATCAAAATTCAATCCAAATTGGCAGAGGAGAAAAGCCACGTACCACAGACCGCCTCTTCTGCTCCAAACGATATTCTGCAAAAGACTCCAACGGCTACCACTTCAGCAGCCAATGGCAGGTATGCAATAGAATTTAAATTATGGGTTATATAACAGCAAAGAGCCCATGATTCGTTCTCTCAAATGAAATTACTGAGATCAATGGCGTGGTCAATGGCGTGGTTATTCGTCAATTGACGAATAATTACAATGAAATGTTATATTCCTATCATGGGATTATGTGGAGATTAAGTTTCCAGTCAGTTAATCTGTTTTAAAAGAAGGGCACATGATTCGATAGCCTGCTTGGGTCATTTTGAAAGTCACCTTGATAAGAACTGTAAAACTGAGGAAAATCCCATGGTTTTGTCGTTAACTAAAAGCTGTAAAGAAAAATTTATTTACAGAAACGTCAAGCACAAGCAGTCCAAATCCATCTTTGAGGACGAGAGCAGCGAGGAAGATTTGTTTTCGCCATATTCACACAATTTCCAAGCACCGAAGCCGGTCTTCTCTGCTGAAGTCACCAAGATTGCAGACAAACCAGTTTCCGCTCCTAATGGTCAAGGTAAACTGCCCGTAACAGGTCATCCTGGTGCTGCTCCTCCTGCTAAAGAAGAGATACAGAAACCTGTCAAGCTAGCGTCGCAGAAAGCGAAACTCAAAAAATCAATCTTCGATGATTCCGATTCTGACGATGACTTATTTGGATCTGCTTCTAAAAATATGAGTGTGAACGCAACCAGTAAGAACCTTACTTTTCTCATTTAATTACTACATTTCACAATGTTTTGAGTAATTAATTCAAGTGTTCTTTTTAATTTCTAGGGAAAGTGACAACATTATTTGCGGATGACGAAGACGACGATTTCTTTGTGAAAAGCAAGGGCATCCAAGCCAAGCAAACTTCAAAAAGTCCTGTTGATATTTTCGGTAAAGAAGCACAAGCTGAGCGCTCTACGTCTCCTGTTCCATCAGCAAGATGCAGCTTCGAAATCTGAAAAATACCAGGACAAATTAGTTGAAGTAGTCCAACCACCAGCGGTGCCAGTTCCTCTGCCAGCCGTAGTTGCTTCTGAACAGAAAAAGGAAATTCCTCAGCAACCATCACAACAGGTCATTCCTCAGGTTGAAAAACCAGCGGTTTCGTTTAAAGAAAATCATCCAGTTATGGAATCCCAAAAACCGAAGCCTGATTCTCCACCAACTATTCCTCAACCGATTTCGAATAAACCAACTCAGCCAGTAAAGGATAAGGAATCGAAAGTCAAATCAATTTTTGATGATTCCGATTCCGACGATGATCTTTTCAAAGTCACACCAGCGCCACTAAAAGCTAAACAGGCTGCAATTAAGTCTGGAGCCAATGGACCCAACTCTCTTGCCAAGACCAACGTTCTCTTTGATTCAGATGATGACGCCTTGTTCAGCAAGAATACGAAAACCAAGGAGGATGAAAAACGGGAAATGAAAACGAAAGAAGACGTCCCAGACAATCCACCTTCAGGCCCTCCGTCCATTACCATCAAGGGGGCTGAAGATAGCAAAACTGAAGAAACGATTCCGACTAAAGCTGAAGAAAAAGTTCCCAGCAAGACTGGAACCAAGCCGAATAGTTTTGTAAAAGGGATGGTCCACGGCTTGAAGATAAATCCTTTGGCATTGAAACCAGGATCGAAACCGATTGGTCAGATACGACGCGAGTCAGCTCCAACCCCTCCAGAGTCACCATCAGAGCCTCCAAAATTGATTGGAAACGAGGAAATTCCTGGACGTGAGTACGAGTCAGGTTTATCTTTCAACGACCCCTTGCCTCCTTCATCAGCGTTATTGCCCAGCGTGGCCAAGGTAAAACTTAACAACCCAATAATCCTTTAATTGATTTTCCTATTCTCATTAATGAACCTTTTGTTTTTTTAGAATCGAGCCAGGATTTTGCCTCAGAAAAGGAGGCCTCCAACAAGGCGTCCGATAATTGGAAACGAACCGGTTGAGTCCACTGCTCCTCCTCCGATAATATTTGA
The DNA here is from genome assembly GCA_009869845.1 of Pseudachorutes palmiensis. NCBI lineage: Eukaryota > Metazoa > Arthropoda > Collembola > Poduromorpha > Neanuridae > Pseudachorutes > Pseudachorutes palmiensis. The sequence continues at coordinate 6,699 of VNWY01001559.1, forward strand.
CGACGACGAAAGCACTAAATCAACTGCTCCTAGTGCAAATATTTTCGACCAGGACGACATTGATTCAGCCGCTGAGCCTCCTCCAATTCTATCCGATGAGGAAGAGGACATTGGAGATCTGAAGTTTCTCAGCGATCCGCTAACAGGAGGAGAGAGCGAGTAGATCTCGCCATTTCCCATTCATGTCCATCATATTGAACTACAGGCTACCAAATTGGAACTACTATCGCATTTAATGGCCTCAGTTGTTTGGTGCTTTACAAAAAGTATCCGGAAACGATACAATCCTTTAGGTGATAATTGAGAACCCAGTGACTTTCTACAATTCAATTATACTTTTTCATCCATCGTGTTGCAGTCAGGTCTTTAGAACACATGTAATTTATCCGGTTGCGTGCCAATAGTGACAAATACGATATTTGTCCATATCCAACATTCCATAGAATATAAACAAATGCTCATTTTCCTAAATACACAAATACCTAAATCATTAACGCCATAATCTATAATCAGCCATTGTCGCCTTAATCGAAATGTATTCTCAGGCTAAAACTTTTCTTCTGGAAGTAAAGACTTGTCCGGAAAATCAATCATGCCAAACAACCTGTTTCCCCTTTCGCACCTTTTCTAACTCAAAATTCCCATTTTGCTATGACTTTCTCCACGACTTTGAAGCATTCGAAAGCATAAGAACGTTTGTTGTTGGAATCGTAGTCATGGATTCCCCATTATCGAGAGTGTGTTTAAGATTTTATAAGATGAGGAAGCGCAGAAAGAGGGAAATGACCGACTGGAATTCCATGATGGGATGAAGGAACTCGCAACTGTGCTATTTAGGAAGCAGAAAGCGTAACTTCCTCTTACACTCTTCCTCATCAGCATAAAGCAGAAGTTCCTCTTTACTATTAATTATTGTGATAAAAGGCATTTTCGGTGCAGATTTTGTGATAAATGTTAAGGAGTTGTGCCAAAAGTGTTGTGTGAATCCTTTCCCGTGGGACACGCGGTGCGGTGTGCTGATGAGAGACAATGGCGATTTTGACATTTGTAATTTCCGGTTGTACCAGTTTTTCCTGTGCGGAAATTCTCTTTTTTCCATTGTGCGTCTCTTTTACTTGTGTAAGGCAATAATGCTCATTGTAAACATTGAAGGGTTATTCGATTAGATTAATTAGAAGGGAAGAAGCTCCTTTTATGGAAGCAGCTTTCGCAACAAATCTTCATTTACTGCCTCCAAGGCGAATATAATGACTACTTACAAATCTGTCATTAAAATGCTGGTAAGGAATGTCAAAAATGCGAAAACATTGCACTGAAATTGCATTTTGCAAAATTGAATTTTTCTTAGCAACAACAAAGGCCCTGTCTGTCAATAATTCCAAGTGGGCGTTGGAAAGCCCACTTGACAATTGGCAGATACCAGAAAATTCTTTTGCCAATTTTATGCAAACTTGTCCTTATTTGCTGAAAGTCCAAGTATGGTTGTAATCACGTTGTGAATGGGCCACCCGGTGGCCGGCGGAATAAAATTGGACATTACGGAGGTGGAGACTGACAAATGTCACCGTGGCGTGGGACGTTCAAGCAAGTGGCTTTAAACAAGGATTTAAGTCACATAGCTGATTAATGATTCTCAGTATGAGGTCAGGGTTCGCTTATTTGGCACACATTTCCCATTTGCACAACATTTATTATTGTTTCATCCTGACATTTTGACCTGTCTGCAAAATACTTGTTACCCCTACTTCACTATGCTTCATTAGTGCAAGAAAGGTTTAACCTTGTAAAACAAATTTCGTCATTTATGAATTTTAAATATTGAAGATGCTGCACTATTTTAAATGTGCCAATACTTGGCACAGAAANCTATGCTTCATTAGTGCAAGAAAGGTTTAACCTTGTAAAACAAATTTCGTCATTTATGAATTTTAAATATTGAAGATGCTGCACTATTTTAAATGTGCCAATACTTGGCACAGAAATAAGGAAAAAAGACAAGGTCTGTCGAAAATTTATTGACGTAAGAGCTGGACTGGTCAGAAGGAGACTTTTGTTTAATTAAGTGTTGGTCGCGTCTGCTCACTTTTAATCAAAGTTTGCATTAGTTTTTACTATACATTTGGACTGGTTTGCTCAGAATTTTTTGAATTAATAGAATTAATGACTCTAGGAGTATGTAACCAGTCCAAGGTGGAAGCTTCATCATCTTCATAACAATGGGAATCACTGCAAAAAATAATTCATACCCGCGACAGAATATTGTAAATATACACTCGAGCAAGGGAAGGATTTTCCACGCAGTTTACTCTTGAGCTTTCCAGTTGTGTGGGTGGCTCGAATTCAAATGTAGTGACTCCATGTCCAACGACGCCTTGGCTATTCATCCACCTGCTGCAAATGTGTGGGCGATTTGACCCTGCTTCTACATTAATTTCTTAGGATGCACGGGCAGTGATTTTAGCTACCTCGTGTGAAGGTCCTTTTTCCTTTCCAAACCTCCTTGGTCGATTTTACAGTCAAATCCCAACAGTTCATTAGCAATCATCCTGTGTAGCAACATTCAAACTGACAAATTGTGACAACATTAAGTGATTGTTTCTTTATAAGGACAAGAAAACAGAGTGAAGGAGGAGGGCTTCTGAGCGACATTCAAGATGGTGATTAAGGATGAGAAACCGACTGGACAAGTCAAGGTCAGCAAAGGGGCGAAACAGAAGATTGACAAGGAAGAAGTCTGTGTCTGTGAATTATGCACATGCGGGTAAGTTAAACAATTGTTTTTTATGTTTAATTTAATTGGCACTTTATCAAATCCGATAAAGAATGACACATGAAGGACTTCTGAATGAATTCCAGGACACTGAAGCTTAGCAACAAAAGTGGTTTAACATTTGAACTGATTGGGTTACTGGATTTCTGTAATTTGATAGAGTTGACGGTAGCTTTGTAATGACAATGGTAATGGACTTTGCCGATAATTAATAGCAATGGTCAAGGAATACGAAGAGAGCTCATAAGTTTTGTCTTATTAAGTCCATACTTGGAGAGAAATTTTTATTTTCCGCTGCCATGATTCTTTAGCCTTAGCTCATGCGTGTCACTCTGCATCGCAGAATCTTTTTCTTCTGCAGTCTAAATGCCTTGATTTTAAGAAGGTGTAATTAATATCATATCCTTTGTCACGCCATGTCAAACCCGTTGATGATATCACCTTTTTTGTTAGCTATTTTGTTCCTCCTAAACTCTTAAGGACTATTTAAACTTCAATGGAAATCTAACAGATTATTTAATGGACTTTTACTTTTCGTCCGCCTACACACAAAAGGATGCACAGGAATGATGATCTCACCAGATCCTTTTGTTTGTATAAAATATTGGAGATAACAGTGAATAAATAAAAAACTAATCACCGGCAGAATTTGCGTAATGGCTCATGTCGTGTAAAAGGAAAAGTGATGGCGTGTGAATTTACGCAAACAAGTTTGAATTTTAAACAAAGGAACAGAGCAAGTTGCATTTTTACGTTCATTCCTACCCCTACCCTCTGACTACAGCCTTCAATAATTCAATGATGTTCTTAAATTTATTCGTCACGGTATGTTGATGCGACCCAGCACTGACTTTTAATTTTTACGTTACATTTTCCCATTTCAATAATGATGTCACTTCCCGTACACTTAGCTCGTGGACTTACAAGGTCAGTCGGAAGACCGCAAAAAGATTCATTAGTCCGCCCTACATTATACAAGCTATTGTTGCCTCAACTTTTTATGACAAGCTTGTTCCTAAATGAATAGACCCTGGACTTGTCAGTAAAAAGGTACAACAGCCTATTATCTCGGAATGTTGTTGGTGGCCATCTTTAATGTTGGCTTTCGAATCGGGAATCAATTTTACCATTTTAAGAGCATTTCAACGGATCAATGACAAAAAACGTGAGTCACATGGAACAGTAATTTCCTCAATCCTAGTATCGGATTTAAACAAGGGATTTTGTAATGGCCCGGGAGAAATGCGGGTATTTCACAATGTCGGATTAGGGAATCGCGTGTGCTGTTTAGGTAGTTGACCCGGACAAAGCAGCCCTGTGTTCTAAGAGTTCAACATTCGGACGATGGCTCTTAGATTCTTAGGATTTCAACAGAAAAATATTAATAATAGCGTGATGCAGTTTGAATATGATTGACGTCTAAATCAGAAATTCGCGACATGATGCCTACTTTCTAACTCGGTGTGAAATGAAAATAATTTATTAGTGTTTGCTGATTTTCGATTCCGATAACCGCCTTGTTCTTCTCGAGAAGTGACAGCTATACAATTTTATTGTTGAATTTAATGATTTCATTCAGAATTCAAAAGGGTTTTAAACTAAGAGGTTTCTGGTTTGGCCAATTGAAGTTGAGATGTCAATGTTTGCACGGTAATAAAAGGAAAGGTCATGCACTGCTCCACACCCAGATCATGCACACCTGTAATTTTAATTTTTGACGATTCCATATTGTTTTTTCTCCCTTCTAAATCTCCAAATTGGATGGCAATGACTCTTTACAAATTATTAAACTGATGTTTTTTCCGTAGGCGTCACCGCTGCCCACACAACAACTACAGGCTTGCTGACCATGTTGGGTCTGAGCTTCATGGCGACGTGTCATCTACTGAATGTGCATCCACTGAAAGCCGGGAACAGTACCAAGCCCACTCTCATGTGAGTTCAAAACGAATGCATCCCCCTTTGCTTTCTGTATATAGTTACCTTTATGACATTCCCACTGACCTTATTTGGAGGAAATTATATCCTTGGAATCGTATGGGAGTCGCCTTCTCGAAGCGTCCAATCTCCGAACAGTACTGATCTAATTACAGATTGATGAGACTCTCTGCCCTTATTTGCAGGTGGACAGACAAAAGATGAAGAGGCCACAGACTGCTCTGAAATTAGACGCCAGTGCGAAAATGGAAACCAGCTCGTCTTACCGGGAAGAATTCCAAGAAAAACAAATTGAAGAACAAAAACGGTAAAAGGGCAATAAGCTTTACATAAGTTTTACGAGTAAACGGGTTTTAATTTGATACTTGATGTTTACGATATTGATAATATTTAGGTTCAAACGAGGTGAGCATAATATCAGCAGCGGATTGACTGGTGAAGATGTTTTGGGCATGCGCTCTCGAAATGTGGTGCTGGAAGACACTGCGACTGGCGGTGTGGGGGAAGTGAGCATGCACGAAGACTTCCAAACAATGGATACTTCCGAAGCACAGCGAATGCTGGAGTCGTCCTTCCAGGATAGACAAATGCAGCAAACCTCGTCATCCGTATCAATGTCAACTTCTACACAACAGGAGAGTCAGAGTCATGAAACAAAGTCACACACCAGCGAGTCCGTAATTGGTGGAGGCACTGGAGCAACAGGAGACGATAAACATCATGCTTTACAAGAGACGACTTCAAGGACTCGGAAACAACTACGTGGAGGGAAATTAGTGGATGTCCCCGACACGACAACATATTCTGAAGGGACTTCCGTTTCAAATACTTTCTCCACAGCAGAGTCGAAAGTCACTTCTGAGCATCAGATTGCGGGGCAGGAGAAACATCGCTATGAGGCTTCTGAAAAAATTTCCGATCAAAGCTCCACCTTGGAAAGAATCGACCGTGATGGAAAGCATAGTAAAACTGGGACTGCAACAAGGGATGTGACGAGATTCGTAGATGGCAAGCCACTGGACACTTCTGACGATGCAATGACGCTCCTACAACGTGCTAGCAATTTGAATACGGGAATCCAGCAAGAAACGATTTCACTCAGAGACTCGACTAACATGGGTGGTGGTTCAACTCAGTTCGTAACTTCAACGAGTGACACCATTGCCATTGGCGGCGGAGGACCAGGAGGTCACACTGTTGGGACAAGGAAGCAACTGCGGGGTGGGAAATTAGTTGACATTCCTGATACGTCGACGACGTATTCTGAAGGGACTTCCGTTTCAAACACTTTTTCCACTGCTGACTCAAGGGTCACTTCTGAGCAACGGATTTCAGGCCAGGAATCGCAACGCTATGAAGCTTCTGAGCAAGTATCCGACCAGAGATCCACTTCAGAAAGAATGGATCGGGATGGAAAGCATAGCAAAACTGGGACGGTGACAAGAAACGTGACGAGGACTGCAGATGGGAAACCGTTCGACGAAACGGACGTTTCAATGACACTTTTACAGCGTGCTAGTAACTTGAACACGGATCAGTCAACAAGAACACACCAGGAAATTAGAGCATTCGATTCGAATACAGCCTTTGATAGCGGTTTGATCCAATCAGTGACCTCAACGAGTGACACCATTGCATTAGGTGGAGGACCAGGAGGTCATCCTGTTGGAACTAGGAAACAACTTCGTGGTGGGAAGCTCGTGGATGTCCCCGACTACACAACGTATTCGGAAGGAACTTCCGTTTCCAATACTTTTTCCACTGCTGAGTCGAACGTCACTTCCGAGCAACGGATTTCAGGCCAGGAAACTCAGCGTTATGAAACTTCGGAGAAAGTATCCGACCAGAGAACCACCTTGGAAAGTGTGGATCGGGATGGAAAGCACAGCAAAACTGGGACATTCACGAGGGATGTGACAAGATCTGTGGACGGAAAACCATTGGACACTTCAGAGACACTCTTGCAACGTGCTAGCAACTTGAATACGAACCAGTCAACGAGAACGCAACAGGAAATTAGCTCATTTGATTCGAATACAGCTTTTGATAGCGGTTTAGCCCAGTCGATTATCTCAACCAGTGACACAATTGCACTTGGTGGAGGACCTGGTCGTGAGCCTACCGGGACAAGGAAGCAACTCCGAGGTGGAAAATTAGTGGATGTCCCCGACTACACAACATACTCTGAAGGTACTTCCGTTTCAAACACTTTCTCCACTGCCGAGTCGAAAGTTACGTCCGAGCAACGGATTTCAGGCCAGGATACGAAGCGTTTTGAAACCTCGCAAAAAGTTTCAGATCAAAGCTCTACCTTGGAAAGTGTGGATCGGGATGGAAAGCACAGTAAAACTGGAACATTCACAAGGGATGTGACAAGATCTGTTGATGGGAAGCCACTAGAAACTTATGACACTTCCATGACGCTGTTGCAGCGAGCCACCAACCTGAATACGGACCAGTCAACGAGTACGAAACACC
>VNWY01001560.1:0-13879 GCA_009869845.1 Pseudachorutes palmiensis
CACTAGAGACGGAGGCTGGGCAGAACGAACTCACTAACGTATATTTTTGCTTCCAAATTTTCTGGTCAGTGACCTTTGCCTTTTCCAAAGACATCGTGATTGGAGTAAAGAATCACAAGGTCAAAGTTAAGCCTCCAATTTCAAGGGAAAGAAGAAACACAAACAAGTTTGAGTGATGCTTTTGTGATTCCACTTTCGTTATGTTTGTCCAAGCGGAAATTCGCGAAGACAATGCATGCAATTCTAATCAAGTTCAGCAATCTTCCTTGGTTACAATTTTCCACAAGAGATGTTTCGTTTAATACCAGGAACCCTTGAGGGAGCACGTACTTACTTAATTTCTTCGGTAGATTTTTTTTTTTACCGAAAAAGTGTCCGCAAAGAGTGAAAGCTTCCGGAAAGCTTAGCTCCAGCCCCTCCTCGCCCTGGTTTTTGTTTAATGCCGTTTTTAATTGACGACTGGCGTATGTCAAGACGCCTGGAGGAATTTATGTTGGACCGTATTTCTTTTAAGCCAGGATGAAATATACCACGGTTCAAGTTGCTTAAACGTCTTGGCAAAAAGCGGAAGGAGTCTCTAGGGACTTTCTGGGGCTTTTGACATCATCGTTGGCCCTACGTGTATAATTTAAGGAACCATATAAAAAAAACTTTAGTCATAATTCCAGCCGCTGACGATGCGTAACCGTTAAAGTTAAGTCGACGGGAAAATATTTAGCACAGGCTCCTCTAAGCTATAGAGCTTGAGTGCAATAATTTGTATGTTTTTCTTCATTCCTTTCACTTAATTTCGTCTCGATTGTTTTATTAAGCCTCCATTTTGAACTTTTTACTTTTATACTCTGGTGTCACAAAAGTTCAATCTAAAAGTTAGAAGGGTGAAGGCCAAGTAATAGACACTTTCCAAAATGTCCTCGCAGCAGGCAGCACATGAATTTCATTGAAAAAGTTTTTTTTGGAACTTTTGGATTGTCTTTTGGATTATGTGATGCTATAATACTTGTATGTATTTGTCCTTTCTAGAAATGTTCAGATTATCAAGTATCTGACAAGAAGACTTACACAACGTTTGCCCGAACACTCCCACCTTCGTCGAAAGTCTCAAAATCCGTTGTCGCTCTGCTCAAGAGATTCAATTGGTCCAAAGTCGTTCTTGTCGTGTGCCAATGGAAAAAGGATCGTTGGCATCAAAACTGGGAAACTTTCAAGGTAACTCCGCACAATTTGACACATCCGTTTAAAATTAGGATAAAGAATGCGGTAATTTGCATAAATTTGAGAAATATTGACTGTCATGGTCGTTACGTCGTCGTGTCAAACACGTGCTGAAAATCATTGCAGTTGGTTAAGCGCATTTACACGTGGTGTGGTGACTTGGTGCACCCCCACTCAAATTATTAATCAAAAGCTTAATGGCATTTGCTTGTTTTCCGTCCACGGTTTTTGTTTTTCTGGATCGATCTAATGCCCTGTCAGCGGAGTAACTTATGACGGGATTTGATAGCCGTTTTATTTTCTTGGACGACGTCAAATGACTCTATGAAAATGGGAGCAAAGTGATGAACTGAAAGCCCTCTTTTGGATCTCTTACTTGGGTCAAATCCATATGAATTTGGACAATAATTCTAAAATAAACTTACGCCGGAAAGGATTTTTATGAGCACTATGGGTCCACGCATCTTTAAGATCTTGAGTCGGAATTAATTTTCAAGTGCGTGCCCTACTTTCAGTTTCTTTGACCTTCGTCTCGTCTCTGAGGAATCAGTTGGATGGCATTCGTTTTGGGAATAAACTGTGTCATTTGATTAATCATAAAAAGATCAAAGCTTTGAATAAACAGAAGACTAGACCGTCACAGTCTCACAGTTCAGGACGTTGCGTTTCTTCAGTTTTCCCACCGGAAATAAAAGTGGGTTTGAAGATTTCTTATTAACGTTCTTGAAACTTTTGAGTCTCATTTGAAGTGATTTTTGTGACTTTCTCCTGCCTCGTCTGTCCACTTTTGATTTCTGGAGGGTTGTCGGAGCCAAAGAAAGTTCCACAAAAGGACATCGGAGCGAAGACCCATAAATTAGACATTTCGAGATTCCCTTGTTCCCTTTTGGCAAGGAAAAGTCAATCGAGAGGAATAGAATTGATTTATTTCTTAAGAGCTTTACTACTTGTACAGTTTAGTGGTACATTTCCGTAAAAGAAACAAAGTTTAGTACAGACCAAGTACAACTTTGGCAGCATGTTTATAAAGCACACTTCATCATAAATTCCCATGCTCCTAGAAAATCTTAAACCATGAATTTTATTTATAAACATTTCAATTATTCATGGAGACCTTTAAGACCCATTTGGGTGTGGGTGAAAGCCTTATTGTTTGCCAAATTGAGCTTGAAGATTGAAGAGTATGGACCAAAGAGGAGAGAAAGTGTTTTTGATTAATGTTTAAAAGGTAACATTTTCAACGTCTTGAGAGGTTGAATGACCTAACACGTTTCCTCTATGCGTCTGGACCATTGTTAACAAGACTTTGCCATATTTGGCAGTAAACTTGTTTCGGATGTTGTTTACTCCAGTCGAGGCTAGTGTAGAAGGAAATGAATCTCGACTTGTGGCATTTGGAAGAGATGCCAAGCTCCTTCCAACATGTTCTTGGCACTTGATTGGCAGGAGTCTCTGGAGACTGGCGGGGGAAGAGAAGCACGTATGGGGTCAAAGGGCAACATCAAGAATATGATGACTTACGGTATGAAATCACTGTCAGAAAGTGGTCCACTCGTGTCATATTCTTCTCAGCATCAACATCCACTAGTTGCTTTCTCCCCCTCTGTGTTGTCCGGGTTATATACATATTGGTCCCTTGGTCTGTAATTGAAGCGACGTATGTCGCTCTTGATGTGAGGGCAAGCGGAAAGTTTCTTTTGTCTGATTTTCATTCATGGTTACATTATACTACACACGTGCTCTTTTGTGCATGATAGAATTACAAATACAAAATGAAAATCATACTTCATTCAATATGGCCGGATTCCAAACTTGTCAGGAAAAATGGAACCTGATGTCTAACCTTGCTCATTTAGGATTTGTGACATTAACCTTATCAGTAGGAATAAGGATTCTCAGCATAATCCTGACACATGACGTTAAAGTAATGACCCTTCATATCGTCATACACATCTGCTTTCCATGTCGAATTCCAAATGATTCCACGATGATGAGAGTTTGCCATGGCCTCGGTTTGGTAAAGTGCGTTGTTTGGGATTCTATCTGTCCACTATGGAATTTGGACATAGCACAGTTTCTAAGCCGCCATTCGCACGCATTTCCTGCACTTCGAATTAATGGGACCAAAACGAGTGTCATCGTAGGAATCCAAAGAATTTGTCTACTAAAGTAGTGAAAGCTACGTCATGGTTTTGCTCTGCCTGTCAGTCCGTCTGTCGTAACTTTTATAACTCGGAAACCACTAGACAGATTTCAATTCTGTTTGGAAAGAGCTCGGAATTGTTCCAAATAAACGCCGTATTAGCATTGACTGGAACTGGCCTACTACCTCTTTCCATTCTTTTTGCATTATTGCACGTTAGGGTCAACTGTCAAGGTCATTTGGGTTTACTATACCATGGAAATTCATTTATTAAACGCTGCTCTACAATAATTTACCATAGGTTATATCTAGTCTACATTTGTAATTAGTTTTACTCTATTTGTCTAACTCAACATCGCGTATGACCTCCGCTACTTTTGATACCCGGTTCACCTTGGTTTATTTGACCTACGACTCTAGCCATAAAATTTTGGGACTCCGCATAGACCCCGTTTCTTGTTGCAAATGGTGATTCCTTTGTTGCATTCGCAGAGATAATTCTCCTCACAATACCTCTCTGGTTGTTCATTGGGACAGATACCTATTAATCAAAAGATTACCGTAAAAATACTCAACTTAGTACAAAATATGAAAGCATACCGGTTGGATCTCTACTGATATAATTAGGTTCACCTAAGCACAAATAAAACTTTTCACCAAATAATCAATTGTTAGAATAACAAAAGGTACCGTCTGGTCCGTTGACTACAGCTACGTATGAATCCGATGCCATACAAACTGCCAATGCAAACGCAAATACTACAACAGTCTTCATCTTTCCAAAAATCTAGTGCAAATGCATAAAGGAGAGTGAACCGTGGTGTACTTCACCATGTATTGTACTTCTACAACAGGATTCAATTAATCAAATGTCTGTTATAATTGATCGTTCAACCACATTCTACGCTCCACAAAAATCAACGAAGCTAATTAAAACTCATATTAGCATTGAGTTAAGAGAAAACTTTCCAAACTTCCGACACTGATTGATGCAGATTTGAATTCTCCATAAAGTTCCAATATGTAACACCGTATTGCACTTGACCAGAACCATTTGATGCAAAGAATACTCACCGATTAAAAATTTTTTTAGAAACTTTCCGATTGATTAGCCCATTCATTATTTTGTCGGCGTAAGTAAGAACATGTTGCTAGAACTTTTTTTTTAATTTCTTGCAGGAAGTCACTGAATAACCTCATATTCTGCTGCATGAGTTCTTGTATTACGTTTTATAGTCTTTCCGCTACTTTGTTACATCTGGGTTGCATCGGTATATTTTATTGAGTCAGGATTCCTTAACGCTCACAAGCCAGCCATGTCATCTTAGTCATCTTGGTGGAAAATGTAGCCAAAATTTTTACAAGGTTTCGACATTCAAGAACCAAGAATCAAATAAATGCTTCCGAATAGGATAAGTAATTGATACTTGAAGGCGTTAATTGCACTAACAGTCTCAAAAAATGATTTTTATGATGATGCATTTTGGCCTCCATTGGCTTCTCTATAGGAAGGAATTCTAGATCATAAAGCTTGCTACACAGTGAATGGTTTTATCTCCATACTTGTTCTACTTTCACCCTATTTTCCATAACCCGGAAATGATATTAAAGTCAATGCTCCATGTAATTGTTTCTAATGTTCCATTTTGTTCCTGGTTTCCAGGTGCTGTCCAAACTCCACGGGATCAATGTTACAACCACCTTTAGCCTCCAGGACTACATTCCATCCAAGTTTAGTGAAATGGAGAAGATCGTGGAGGAGTCGTATGACATAACAAGGGGTAAAGGAAAGCCCATTGTCTACTAATTATAATCAACAAATGCCTACTTTGGCTCAAAGCATTATTCCCATGGACTCATCCCAAGAGTAAAACGGGCTTTGAACTTTCACTTCGTTGCCATTCGTCGCACGGTGCGGTGGTAAAGATTTTGCAAAGTCAAAGGTGGGAAGTGTCAGAGGTTGGAGCGTTACAGGCTCCACCGTTTCCAGCTACGGTGGAAGTTATTATAATATTAGTAGGAGTAGTGGAAATTGTCATTTCCATTTATGTTCATCCTCCTCATTTTCTTCTCACTTCCGCCGTGTTGCGTTTGACTGGATGCTAGAGGAGCTGTTGAAGATTTGAAGGGTCCCACTGGGATGTCATTGCATTGCAAGGCCTTGAGGGGTAGAAAAGGGATTCAGCGGAACAGTCATCGACTCCATTTGAACGACTCCATTTCCTCCTCTGATTTGACATTATGAGCTAGGCAGTAGGCAGTTCTTATATAATAGTCCAGATGAAACTTTTCCCTTTAGTTGTGTGTCCCAGTTTTACGCTGCCTCGCATGCCCTTAGGGTTTTTTCCTGTTTTTATGGCTTGGATTTTTCCATCTATACTCTCGATTTGTCGAACTTCCTTGGAGTTTTGATTAAAAGGGAGACATTTGAGACTCGTCTAAGGACAGACAGAGTGAGAATACAAAGGAGAAAAGGAGGGAAATGAACTTTCTCCAACGCTCAGGAATGGACGTGAAATCAAGCTAACGGGTGTGGAGGCTCTGTGGAGAAATAAAGGAAGGAAGGAGGTGAGGAAATCGGATTACTTTTGGGAGAAAGTTTACCAACGACTGTCCATGTGGAATGTGTAAAGGAAACGTCGTATCCAATTCCCCCTGATGTGCTCACAACCCCCTGATATTCGCACTTCCGGTTTCTCATTTTTGGCATCTTGCAGGCTTACAGATTCATAAGATGAAAGGAAAGTGTGTAAAAGTTCATTGTCTTGTTTGCAGTCTATGTTTTCATGGGAGAGCACGTGGCACTCGTGGATTTTGTGAAAGCTCTGGATAACAAGAAGCTACTCGACTCTGGAGACTACATCATCATTTCTCTCGATGACAAAATTTGCAATCCCAAAGCAGAATGCAATTACTTTGAAGCAGGTCAGGAACCCCTAGAATCGCATAAAGGATTTGACAATATTTTTTATGAAACGGGGGTACTTTATTCCAGATTATTTACCTGGAAAGTACCCATCACCAGCTCAGGAATATACAACCCAGGAACTAACCCAGAACCCATTGGAAGAGGAGATAAGACGAATGAATGCGTTCCGATCCGTTTTAAAAATCCAATCTTCCTATCCCCAAGAGGAGAACTACAGGTGAACTTTCTATTTGAATTATATTCGAATGTAAATAAGGACACACTCCATAAGGATCCATTGCACTACCATGTTTGCGTCCTTATATAGCGAAATCTTCAAGCTATTTGCAAACTACTCGGCCGATGAACCCTTCTGCGTCCCGTACCATCCACTATTTGCGGATTCCCAGGTCCCAATTGAGGCCGCATATCTCTACGATGCTGTTATGATCTACGCAAGAGCACTCACCGAAAGCCTCGCAGGAGGTGTCGACCCCAGAAATGGAATTGGAATTTATGAGAAAATACGAAACCGATCCTATCAGTCCATCCAAGGATTCGATGTAAGTGTAATTCTTCCTTCCACCGCTTCCGCTTGTAAACTTAAACCAAACAAATGTCCTTTGGAAGTTTTTTCTTGCAAACTCAGCAGCATATTTTTCATTTTCACACCGGGAGCAAATTGAATTCAAGGCTTGGTGTAACCTACTTCTGCCAAAAATGAAATTGACTACCTAACTTTTGTGGGGGAGTTCTTTATCTCGAGTAATGTCCTTCCAATCCCTTGTCTTGCGCTCAATTTATATCAATTCACCAATGGATGAGGAAAAGGCTGTTCTAAAAAGTACATTTTATGGCTAACTCCCGTGTTCCTGTGCTCCTTAGGTTTTTATGGACGAGAATGGAAACGCTGAAGGAAACTACTCGCTCTTCGCCATGCAACCGGACGAAGGTAGAACCAGCCCCGGGGGTGAACAAACTTACAGGACCATGAGCATGCGCCGTGTTGGGATTTTCATCCAAACGTCCCCGACGGATTCAGGGATCAATGGAATGATCCCTTCGTTCCAGTACTTTAATGAAGCCGTTGGGATTGCTTGGGTTGGCGGGAGTCCACCGAAGGTGGAGCCCCGCTGCGGCTTCAAAGGGGAACACTGCGTCTACAAACCTGATTGGGGGACCATTATCGTCTGCGCAGTGTTCTCATCAGTCCTTGCTGTCGCATCTGTTCTCGTTGCAAGGTAAAGCTCATCGAGCATAAACTAAAGTACATTGAGGAAGGAAGTGTCACTTTGAGTGCTTCCTTCATAGCTCCCTTGATACTTTTGCCGAATATGTTTATAGCCCTATTCAAATTAAGCGTGAACCTACTTGGATTACAAGAACAACAAAACAGAATTGAAATAACGACAAACAGCTCCAGTTTCAGGCAGCCACTTTCCGCCTGTTTCCAGTAAAAGAAATACGCAGTATTTTAAAATTATTCCTTCTGTGCATCTTTTGTTGGCACAATATCAAAAATCCAAAAGCAGAAGTCTTGCAAATCGATGGAAATTTCCGATATACAAAGTTTATTATTTGACGAGCTATTTTGGACGCCACGTGCAGGGTTCTGACCAATGGGGAATTAGACTTTGATGTACCGGCTAGACGCTGATTGGTCACAGGTTTCAAGCGGTTTTCATATTTGAGGTGTCACTCTGCCATAACGTGTCAGTCGGAAGCGGGATTTGATGTAGAAGTTCTTTGAAACTGAGGACATGGGCACCTTCTGTTAGTGAAATGTTCCTGTGATTTATCTGAAAAGTGCTTATGGTAATAGAATAAGGTGCACCCATGTTTTATGGACTGATGATGAAGTCAGATTTCCACTCAATACAGGTACTACCGCTACGAACAGAAGCTGGCCTGTCTCCTTTGGAAGATTGAGATGCGGGATGTGATAATGATTCCAATGGGACCACCTGAGCCACACCATGGGACCAGAACGACCGTAAGTCTCAAGGAAACAAAGTAAAAGGAAGTGATTCCTAGGAATCCTAGCTAAGAGCAAAGTGACTGGAGAAAGGAATAACCGCAGACCGCTTATATGGCCTTGCAAAAACACACAGACTTTGTCGTCGTCGCCCTTGTGACATGAGTCCGCCATGTCTGGCTGGATACTTGGAAAATCCATTTGGATGTGACACTCTGACACTTTGCTTTGCAGGTGGCTTTATGTCGGCAGATTTTAGGCACTGGCGGAGAAGGCGATGCTCCGCTAGCTGAGTCTGTATGCAAGAAAGCCTTTACGATGATTGGCTTCTACAAAGGAATGATCGTGGCGGTGAAACCCATTCACAAGAAAACGATTGATCTCACAAGAAACATTCGAAAGGAGTTGAAACAGGTGGGATTATGCACCAACGTCATTTATGTAATTTTATACACTTGTTGAGCATGCGCAATGAGACTTATACAATGGTAGTTGAACGGTCTTCGCATATAAAGAACATAGGGGCTGTGCAGTCAGCATCTCTCCAGTAGAAGTGAGCTTTAGACGCCAAGTAGAAACAGTTCCGTTGATCCTTGGCATCGGGTTGACCTACGAACCACCGAGTATGGTACAATGGCTCTCCAGTAGAGTTCCAGGTCCAAACACCTTCAGTCAGTTCATTGGCATCGGTCCAAATGTTTCCAGGCATGGTCAAACCTTTAAGGGCTTGGACCATATTCCTGTCAGATTCAGCCGATGGGATGGACAGGAGGACCTTATCCATTGCAAGACAAGCCGCTCTCGCATCTTCCCAGCTCAACTATAATTTACATGGAATTTAGAATTTCCAAAAATTAGCACCCACTCCAAAATTATCTTTTTGACTAATTGAGGTCATTTACCGCCACTTCAGAGATGTAATAATTGTTTTGTTGAGCAATCGAAACTGACCAGACAGCTCCAACAAGTGCTACAGTGAAGGCCAACATCAATTCAATTCGTGCCATGATGAAATCAGATCGTTGTTTAAAGTTTTCTGGCTGAAAATGATTTGATAACTGACAATCCGATTCGTGCTTTTTATATCCATTTTCGTTATCCGATTTTTCCATTCCATAACTGCCGAGGTTATTGAGAATCAAAAGGTTATCTGAAGCTGTTTTGACAAAGAATTGGATTAAGTGTATGCCCTTTGATTAGGGTTTGATTGTTTTTCGATCGTGTCGAGCGATCGTGCAATGGGTCACGTAGTCTTCTTTCTGCTGGATAAAGCTTTTAGTGAATCCCTACCCCACGTGGGAGCCTTATCCGCCCTTGACCCGAATTCGTCTATTATCCTCTGAATTCATTGTTTGACATTTCCTTTGTTGTTCTTGATGTGTAATGAGGAGGGATGCTCTAATCGGATTAAGCGATGCGAAAAGTGCGTAATAAGGGAGGAGTTCGTACATTTCCATCCAGCATTTACACACTCGAGCTGAGCAGATGATGAATGTTGATCTTAGTCTGTCTTTGATGTTTATTATTGTTCTTTGATGATCTTTTCATGAACTTTCCTTCTGTTTTTGATACTCCTTAGATACGGGAATTTAGACATGAAAACATCATTCCGTTCATCGGAGCTTCCGTGGATGCTGGAAGTATTGCAGTGTTCACAGCCTACTCTGCCCGCGGAAGTCTGGAGGATGTGCTACAGAATGAAGATCTTCATCTGGACAATATGTTCCTGGCATCGCTGGTTGCGGATCTCATCAAAGGAATGATTTATCTCCATGATTCAGAAATCGTGTCTCATGGGAATTTAAAATCATCCAATTGTCTTGTGGACTCAAGATGGGTTCTACAGATTTCGGATTTTGGACTCCATGAATTCAAGGGTAAAAATCAACCCGCAGACAGCATCACACTTATATTTTAATTATTGTTCTTGTGTAGCTGGACAGGAAATCCGAGACCTTGAGGGATGTCGCCGGAAACTGTTATGGAGAGCTCCAGAATTGCTGAGGGATCCAAATCCACCCATGCGCGGAACTCAGAAAGGAGACGTCTACTCATTTGGAATCATTTTGTATGAAATGATTGGACGATCTGGACCATGGGGAAAAGTACAGCTCAATACAATCGGTAAAATTACACATGAAATTATAACTGCTCGATTTACGATTAAAAATTTGTGCAGAGATTATTGAACGGCTGGCTCATCCTGAGTTTTCCAACGGTCGAATCAACTACCTTCGACCAGCGACACTTCACTTGCACTGCGGTGAAAGCATTCTGAATTGTATCAAATCCTGCTGGGAAGAGGATCCTGACCTCCGACCTGAATTCAGACTCATCCGGGTCAAATTGAAGGAAATGCAAGCAGGACTGTGAGTAAAAATAGTGTCACCTTGAGTGGCTAAAAGGGTATTAAGTTACTCGAGACTTTGTAGGAAGCCAAATATTTTTGACAACATGCTTTCCATTATGGAGAAATATGCCTGCAACTTGGAAGATTTAGTGCAAGAACGCACAACACAGTTGATGGAAGAAAAGAAAAAAACGGATGCTCTTCTTCATCGGATGCTACCTACGTAAGCACCCAACCTGAGGTCATCAACCCCAGTAGTTTATTGGTTATTTTAACACTTTTTAGATCTGTGGCAGAGTCACTCAAACGCGGTGAACCTGTGGAAGCTGAGAGTTTTGATTCCGTTACAATTTACTTTAGGTTTGATCCTTTTATAATATATTCAGTAAAGGTTATAGGTTTGATTGTTTAATGTTTTGTAGCGACATCGTAGGATTTACAGCGCTATCTGCAGACAGTACTCCGTTCCAGGTGGTAGAGCTACTCAATGACCTTTACACGTGCTTCGACTCGATCATTTCACACTATGACGTTTACAAAGTAGAGGTAAGGTATACATACCCCTTACCCTCTTGAGCCAACTAATGAGTCTCTTTTTCAGACAATTGGTGACGGGTATATGGTGGTAAGAATTAAAATAAAAACGAACTTTAGTCTGTGAACAATTAATCGAGTTTGTAATTATTAATCGTAGGTAAGTGGTTGTCCACCACCACTTCGAAATGGGAAGCAACATGCTGGAGAAATTGCAAAAATGGCACTCCACCTTTTAGATCGAATTCAGAGCTTTGAGATTAGACACCGTCCAGGAGAGCGGCTCAAATTAAGAATTGGAATTCATTCTGGTAAGCAAGTTTCCTTTCTGAATTCTAGTGGGGGCTTGTGCCACTTTCCTCTTTATCAGGGATGAAACTCGAGCAAGTATTTTATCCAGAAATTTACACTAAAGTGTGTAAAGGATTAGGAACAGAGTTGATCTCCGTTGAGCCTCAATCAAGATTCTGCTCTGGATCGAATGCCTGATCCAGTTTTTGTAATTTAAACCCAACTTATGAAATCTTTGTTACTAGGTCCTATCGTGGCTGGTGTGGTTGGTCTCAAGATGCCACGATACTGCCTCTTTGGCGACACCGTGAACACCGCATCCAGAATGGAATCAAGTGGGGAACCACTCCGGATTCATATTTCAGATGCAACTCAATGTCTCCTGGAAACACTGGGCGGATACTACTATGTAGAGCGGGGGATAATCCCAATTAAAGTAAACCCGCACAACACTTGGATACAAATTAGCCTAAATAATTCACAACTGACCTGTTTTAGGGCAAAGGGGAAATGAGAACGTATTGGTTGACTGGGGAAGACCAGACGAAAACTAGGCGTAGTTCGACAGAGTCAACTGTGCCGACAGATGACGTCCTTCGCAACAACAACAACCTTCTACCGGATGTCACGTCCCCCAAAACAGGCCTGTCACTGTCATCAACAACAGATGCTTTCCCCCATGATAGTCCAGAAGACGACGTTCTCATTCAACGTGGACTCAATTTCTCATACCCGGCAACTACTTGGCTCCTCTCTGAGTGCGCCGATGCCAAAGAAAAGTACCAAGTAAGCTACCATTGAATACTTGTTGAAACATGCGGTTACTGAGCCAGTGTGTTTACTCATGTGTAGAATGGACACGTTCCAAGAAATCGCTTCGTGAGCTGCTCCAGTATCTTCAATGAATGCAAGGCGAGCATTTTGAAAGAGCTGAAGAAGTCTAGTCATGGCGGAGTAACAGGGTCAAACAGTAGTAGTGCCAACTCAAGGTTCCGATGCTCAGCTCCAGCCATTAGTTTCACCGAGCATGCTGGAACTTTCCCCCGGAATCATCATCCATTTAATTGTGATCAACCCAATTTCGTCTAATCTTTAAAACTTAAAGCAGTCGTTAACAGTTAACTTTAAACAGCTAAGGTGGAACTTAGATGGTGCTCACATGTGATAGATGGCGTTGCGTATGGGGCAGGTGCTTAAACGGAAGATTGGCCGCGCTTTTGAGTATATTTTGTGTTAAGGTCAAAGCGTGCCAGCAACATGTTATGTCCGTTTTCCTTAGCTTTAGTCACTTTGTCGTTTGTTACAACCGCTATTTGTGGTAATGTTACCTTTAGCTGTCCTATAGTCACCATGAATATCAAATCTAACCACAACAAAACGTCGGTCTCGAGAGGTCGGGACTTTTCTGGTTTGACATGGCCGGAGATGATTTGATCCACATTCTCTTTTCCTCGCTTCAATTCTAGTCATTGGAACATTCCAATTTTGGAGTCTTTCCAACAGATTCTGGTAAAAATCAAGCTTTAGCTTCAACATGGCGTCATGTACTACACCAGTCATCAAAACATATAAATAATTCTTTATTCATGGTTTTATTTGGTTTACAATGCCAAATCTGCCAAACCAATATTAGAATAAATCACTGTTAAAATATGTGTCAAATAATGGAATTGTTTCCTGGGATGTGTATCATATTCTGTAATTACGTGTAGTAATTAATCGATATTCTTATCAAATGTCCATATTTATAAATGTAAAGGTTCAAATTACTCCGAAATGACAAATTAACTATCTTTAAACTAGGGCAATCGTTAGAATAGTTATGATATGCACCGCATTAGTCTTCATGTATAAAATAAGCACCGGTGTATTTTCTAGATGTCAACCAATCATCAACCACCTTGTCATTTAATCGTTTACAGTCACAATCGTTTCTAACACGTTTGAGCGTGGCCATAGAGGAAAAGTCCCGACTTGTTAATTATTCATGTTTATCCAATTCTGATGGAATAAATTGATAATTCTGACTTGTGACTAATTGGATTTATAAATATACCGTCACAGCACAGGGATAATAAAGTAGCGGAATGGAGGGTAAAAAAAATCAGATCCCAACGGGGTCACTACTCACTATAGTGTGTCACAGGTCAAAATGTCCCCAAAGTTCCTTATTGGTGAGATGAACGCCTTTCTGGAGGTCATATTTTCCATGTTATGTGGTAAAATCCTATCTTTGACCTCGACATTTTAGGCGGAAGGAAGTCACTTCCGATCAATGTGTGAATACGGCGTTTCAATCAGGAGTTCATTGCTGCAAAAGCATCATTTGAATCTTCCCAGTAAAATCCTTAGGACGGAAGGACAGAGGCACATAACAAAAGCATAGAGAGTACCTTCTACAAATTGAATGCTAATTAACTCTCTTGTTTAATAGGTAAATGCTTAATTATTAATGATTAATTA
>VNWY01001561.1:0-13855 GCA_009869845.1 Pseudachorutes palmiensis
CATGTTGTCTAAACAGGGTGAACACTTTGTGAGCCTATTCCTCGTCCAAGCAACATTCTTTAAGGCCATTCCATTCACTTGGAAGGTCAAGGAAAGGCAACTCGTCCCAATTTCAGGTTGGAAAGCACTCCCATTCCTTTCAGTTCTTGCCATTTTATGGGGAAAGTGTGGTTATATGGGGTCTAGTCTTTACCAAAATCCAACAGCTTCAGCCACATCAAAATCAACAAATGTGCTTCTACTAACATTGGCGCTTTCGGGCGCTGTCTTTGGCTGCAATAATTACAAAAGAAGATCAGATATTGCAAACTACGTAAACACGTTTTTTGTGCTAAATGCTAACCTGAAACGTAAGTTATGCAACAATTCATACATAATGTCACTCCCATAATCCGCATGCTCCTCTATTTTTTGTAAAACAAAGGTCATATCGAAGGTCATGTTGAACGAATAAGTGCATGTGATTCCATACTCCAACTACTCGTGTTATTACCGGTCCCTACCGCCATTTGCTTCTCGATCTTGTTCCTCCTTCAGTCAAATTCACCACGATACTTTTATTCTGTGCTTGCGGATCATTTGCCATCGACATTTGTAATAGTCTACGCATGTACTGAGTTTTTTGGCGACATAATGCGGTATTTTTTAAGCGTTCTATCGTTTGTGTTTACATTAACACACTGGCATTCAGTTGCCCATTGGTTGAAACAGATGAGGTAAAATTGTAACCTTATAACCTCCATGTCTGACTATAATTTCTTCTATTCTTTACCCATTTCAGGATTAGAAACAAACCGAAAGAAAAGGACGAGGACGAATCAGAGGGACAGTTAAGCTATCCCTTAATCTCATTGGAAGTCTACAAAAGCTTAGCTCTCTTGAACACAAAATATTTAGACTCAATTGCCAACTTTGCCCTTCCATGCTTCCAAGTTGCATTCGTACTTGTCCCTTGCATCCTCAATTTCAACTTTTATTCTGTGCTTGCGGATCATTTGCCATCGACATTTGTAATAGTCTACGCATGTAATGAGTTTTTTGGCGATTTAGTGCGGTATTTTTTAAGCGTTCTATCGTTTGTGTTTACATTAACACACTGGCACTCAGTTGCCCATTGGTTGAAACAGATGAGGTAAAATTGTAACTTTAATAACCTCCATGTCTGACTATAATTTCTTCTATTCTTTACCCATTTCAGGATTAGAAACAAACCAAAAGGAAAGGACGAGGACGAATCAGAGGGACAGTTAAGCTATCCCTTAATCTCATTGGAAGTCTACAAAAGCTTAGCTCTCTTGAACACAAGATATTTAGACTCAATTGCCAACTTTGCCCTTCCATGCTTCCAAGTTGCATTCGTACTTGTCCCTTGCATCCTCAATTTCATTATTCTTCGTCACCAAAACCAGTTTGGGATTTTTGTTCTATTGGCCGAAATAATTTGTTCTTTTAACTGCACCATAATTCTATATTTTGGTTATCCTGCTGGAGCAATGGTGAGTAGGCAGTCTACTGCATACATTGATGCATTTAGGGAACCGTACGTTGTATCTTGGCTTACGCATGAGCAGAAGAAGACCATCAGATCTCTAAGACCATTGAAGTTCCAAGTAGGGCCATTTCCTGCTATCCAATTTGTCACGGTGCTCAAAATGATAAACTCAATCATCTACTGGACAGTACGGCTGCTTCTAGTGTTTTAGGCAAAGGAATTTTATTTAGCAAAGGCAAAGGAATTTTATTTGGCAAAGGCAAAGGAATTTTATTGTATATTATATTATAAATATAATTAAAATAGCAAAATAAAACGTATTGATTTTGTACTAAATTTGGTACAAAGTAGGGACAAATTGGTTAATTGACTTCCAGTCAATGTCAATACGGTGTTTTTAATCAAGGGACCACAAGGAGTTCATTGCTGCAAAAGCACTGATTAGTTATTAAAGTATTGAGAGACACAATTATAATATATTAGATCTATAAATCCAATTCTTCTATGAATTCGATTGCATTGCCAAGTTATGCAGAACAAATTCAACTTTTCCTCCACTCAATCCATCAATCTTTATTTGACAGATTGACAGATTGATGATGATAAATGAGAAGGATCTTGGGCGATTAGAAGTATAGGGAAGTAATATTATTCCAGTTCCAAAACAAACATAAACCTTTCTGGGGCAGTTACTGTCATCCTTGTCTCATAAAAATTAAAACCACTTTATTTAAGGAATTAAAAACTTGATTTGGCTTCAGAGTCAAGGGCGCATCAACTTAGTAGAGACAGAGACTACTTTATTTTAACTAATTGAATAAAATACGCCTTACGACGTGTGTTTGTCACTTCATTTCAATCATTTCCTAGAGCATCCTTACAAGTCTACGATATAGGAATGTGGTTAGGTCCATAAGAACTGGCTGCCTACCTTGACTCTGTATTATGCTAATTAAGTGCTCCTCTTTACGGAAACTGGACTAATCCTTTTTTGTCTATAAAACTAACCTACTTATTTAATGTCACAAAATGGAAGAGACATCCAAGGAAATTAATTGGAATTGGCGCCATTCGAATTTATTGTTATTTACTAGAATCTAACGCCTATATATAATGACTGACTCAACAAAATAAGTTTAGTTCAATTCTTCTTCTTTTGCTAGAACAAGATATCCCAAGATACTTCAAAATGGCACGATATCACGTAAGTTTTTATTATTAATTCACTCATTTCTTTATTTTATTTATTTTTTTATAATTTACTCAAAAATAAGCTTATTTTAACTTTAAATTTTAATTCATAATTTCAGTTGTCAAATCGGCCATCCCTTGCTATTTTTGTGACTGCAATTTCATCACTTATTTTGCAAGGTTTCTGTGCTATCAAGTACCCAGCAACATTTGAAACAAAGGGATCCCACTCTTCAGGGAAAGCAACAGTTGAACTCAAGAATTTTAAAAATCCGGATCAAATGTTTTTCACTTACGACACTACACTTGAAATGGGTTCAGATACACTCATAAATTTCAAGGGATCTACAGCCGATGGAGATGTGACAGTCACAAATGCTAAACTTCCTGGAGAAGATTTCACACGAGTCATTACCCAGAAAGTGACAAAATCAAAAGAAGCTGATGGTTTCTATCTCTCCGTTTTCATTCAGACGACATTGAAGTTGGAATATCCAAAAGAAAAATATGGAAAGACAACAATTAGGGTTCGAAATTGAACCTACTCGTCGTGCTGCACATTATTGGGATATCAAACACGAATATTCAAACAACTACGAAGGGGAAAATGTTGGTCAGATTTGCCTAGGTTATTGTAATCCAGAAGAACAAGAAGAACAAGTTGTAAGTATAAAATTATTATTTTATTATTTATTTATTCATTTATAATCATTTGATCATTCAGGACGCTGCTGAAAGTCTTCCACCACCAGCCCCAAAGATACCAGTAAACTAACCAATTTTAGCCATATTGTGTAATACTTTAACTATATTTTTCTTTTTCTTTTTAGGATTGGGTAGATGAAGGAAGACCATATGCTTACAAGTATGCCATTAACGATTCACCAAGTCAAGCACTGTACAATTCAGACGTGGAAAGTGATGGAACTGTCACTCGTGGTGAATACCGAACACTTCTGCCTGACGGAAGAAAGCAGATTGTAAAATACACTGCGGATTGGGCCAATGGCTATAGGGCTGTCGTTACTAACGAATAAAGTCACAAGATTTGAAATAATTGCCAAATATCAATGGTAGAATTCCAAACCTTGGAACATAACGAATGAAAAAAATAACACCAAAGTTAAAAAAAATTGTAAGAAATTCACTTGAGCTTTCCCTGAGTCTCCTATTGGTTAACTATAATAAATTAAGTTAATAACAAATAAAAATGTTATAATTTATAATTAGAACGTGACTGTCTGTCTGTTCTTCCGCTCACGAAATAATGGTCCAATGGACCAACTTTCTAAAATCGGTGTTTGGAAATGAGGTACCGGCTTCCCATATGAAAGGTCATGCTAGAAGATATGGGTCAAATAGATAAAAAAAAAACTTTTTTGTTAGACAGTGCAATGAATAAAACACTGAATATGAAGCCCCAGTCAACCTTCAACTCTGTCATTCCTTCCTTCAAAGTCAAATAAATAGATAAAAAAAAAACTTTTTTGTTAGACAGTGCAATGAATAAAACACTGAATATGAAGCCCCAGTCAACCTTCAACTCTGTCATTCCTTCCTTCAACTCCAACAGACTCTAGCGCCGTGCCACACGTGCCTTGTATCCAATTCATGCAAGAAAATGAAGCGCGTGTGGCTAATGAAGCGTGCCGAGTTTGCAGCTTTTGTATTAAAAACGTTTGCGGTCCACAAAAATCTGTTGAAATCCTGGATAATTGACACTTTAGTTTTTTTTAACGGACTGAATTAGCAATTCTGATAAGCACAGATCACAATTTAATCCAGTTGAATGAGCAGTTTGGATTCAATGTGGTGCCACGGATAACTAAATTGGAGAAAAAGCGTGGTTTAATTGACTGAAATTATGAAACGCATTGTTCTTTGGAATCCTCATCTTGACGTTGATGTAAAATTAAATTTTATTCGCATGTCTCTGAGACTATAAATAATCGATTCTGCCTTTCTTAGAGCACTACTTTTAATTTGAAAAAACATTTTGAAGATCATGTACACACGAGCACTGGTTCTTCTATTGTTCCTACACAATGGAACATCCAGCCCAATACTGGGTCTTTTGCAACCCATTTTAGAACCAATTCTTGATCCTCATCATGATCCAGATTGTAATACAACCACCACTGCAGCACCAACCACCACTGCAGCACCAACCACCACAGCACCTACAACTACAACTACGGAAGCTACGACCACGACGACGGAAGCTCCGCGGAACTTGGAAGCTGAGGCTGCGCTGTATCATCCAGAAGACTTTGACAGAGAAGGGCTCATTCCTTACAATGAAAACCCAGTCGATCCTCTCTTTCAAAGTGACGACGTCCATGGCAGTGGAAACATTACTCTAGTAGTTACAAAAGAAATTCAAGAAATGGGTAACTGAAATCAAAAATTCAAATGAAACGGAGAAAATTGGGAATTTTTCTTTTATTTTCAGCCCCTGGTTATGGAAGATTGGGTGACTTTTTACTTCCTTTAGACCAAGCATCCCAATTGAATATTCCAGCGTGCAATCGAACAAAACGAAATGCCATTGCCGATGACAAACTTAAATGGCCTGGAGGGAAAATCCCCTATATAATTGACTTTTCGCTGTCTCGTAAGACCTACCATGATGTAAATAACCAAATAACAACATGATTTCATTGTAATCTTCAGAACTGAAAGGAGCAATTGAAGAAGCTATTCAACATTACCATTCCCGCACCTGCATTAGATTTGTCCCTCGAACATCCGAGAAGAATTTCATTTTTATATTTGCTGGACAGGGTTGTTACGCCAGTGTAGGAATGATCAACAAGGGTCAACAACCGGTGAGTCTTGGCAAAGGCTGTGAACCCTTTGGTACAATTGTGCATGAACTTGGACATGCAGTTGGGTTCTACCATGAACAAAACCGGAGTGACAGAGATGACAATTTGACCATCAACTGGAGCAATATTCAAAGTGGTGAGTCCCATCACACCCAATTCAAACTAAGTTAATAAGCCTAATCCAATTTCTACAGGCATGGACAGCCAATTTGGGAAGCTAACACCCGCCCAAAATCGATTGTTTACTGGGTTTGACTACAATAGCATCATGTTATACGGAAATACAGCATTCAGCAAGGACGGGAAATCCAAGACAATGGTTTCGAAAAGTGGAGTACAACTTAAGGAAGTATATAACAAGGGAGGCTTATCATCGGATGATGTCACTCGGATTCAGAAACTGTATGGATGCTAACATAAATGCAAATCAACCACCCTCAAAACGCAGAATGGTTACAGGGAATCATACTTTAAACTTTGGTGAAATTGAAATCAAAAATATTATTTAGATTAAAACTGTCCTGGGTTAGGGTACATAATAAATGTTAATTGTTTTCCTTCCTTGAATTTCATTGGTCCAATTCATCGCTAGAGTATAAAGGGTCTTGTGGATTGTCATCTTTCACGCATTGTTCGTATGGCGTTGCATCCCATTCACAAACCAGACCGGGTTTACACCAAGGTTCTTCTGTATTGCAACGACCTCCTTCTTCCGAAGCGTGAATCTTGGGTGCAAGTTCATCCCCAGGCAATGGACCAGGGTACCTTGGGTCATCTGGGCTACCACATTTGTTGTTGCTGAGACACACGGCGTGTGGGTAACATTGCTGATCCGATACACATTTGTCACCAAACTGAAAAAGCAAAATGAATACTGGAAGCAGTGTAGTAATTTAGAATTTAGAGTGCAGAGTAAAGGCAACGTACTTTGTGTGTGTTAATGAAGTGGAACAGATTACTTAAAGCAAGTACAACGACCGTGATGCTCTGGATACTCATTGTCAAGGAATGCTTGAACTTGACTAAACGAATGGAACAATGCAAAGCCACTCAGATATTCTACTCATTCAATGTCATTGATTGGAATTGAAGGATTTCAATTAAATATTTATTGCTATTTTCGTTGTTTATCAGATTATCGCCGCTCTTATTTATTCTTTGGTTAATAAATTAAATTCCCGAACCGGGCTTTTATGAAACCTTGATTACTTTAGGTTTCACCTTATGCGCATATTGGAAATTGTATCAAATGTTAAAGTGACATGTATGCATGCATGTCATCTAATTAGCTGCAACTATCTAATCTACATTATCTGTCAAATGCATGCTGATGACATTTCCAGACAAAGTACACTGATTTTTGGTACAAAAATTAACAAACTCAGAAAACAACTTGGACCCCAGTTAGCAGTTAGCAAGTTCTTCATGCACAAATACCCGCCAGTATACGTATTCGATTAAACCACTCAAAGTTATTTCATCATACAATTCTGGACGATATTTGCAATTTGTGACAATGGGAGGATTCGTAGAAGGTCAATCAACTAAGAAAGGAACCTCATTAGGATTCGACCTTTCCGTTCTAGCTTGTGCCCTTCTCTTCATTTTCGTCTTTGGAGCGGGTACGATGTTCCTCTATTCCTACATATGAAAGGATCTTTTAAATCGACAGGATTTTAATTAGCACATTTAATGAATTTGTTAATTTATGGAAAAATACGTAATTGACACGAATAAAATCTAACTGGATCAAATATTATCATTCTCTCTGCTTTGTGTTTCCCTTGGTTTAAAGGTTTAACTACCTTGGCTACTTATTTTGAATGATGGACATCAACTAGCAGAAAGGGAGGTCATTTGATGAATACTTTTAATGGCACTACCATTAACTTTACTGAATGGTGAATTCAGAACTTTCCTATAAGTAAGGAATGTCAACTGTAACACTGTAACATAAATCTGTACTTTTCTGGTCAATTCCACCGAAAGATTCAAGTGTCCTTAAGTTCTTAGGTCATAAAAGGGCGTAAACTAAACTGCAGCTGGAAAGCCACACATTTGATATTCCATAATCTACTGCTTGCACCTTGTTCATTTGTAATAAAAAGTAATCAATATTATACAAAGATAACAAAAACAAAAATTTAATTAACGATTTACTGATAAATTAAATAAACACTCCACTACAAAGCTGGCATTTCCTGTTGTTTTTTGAATCATCAGTTGCAAAGTGTCATTGGATGGTTCAAACTGCAGGTTTTTAGCTACACATTGGTAAAACTGGTATAAAGATGAAAGGGATTGCTTTGTTTTGTCTTTTAATCGTGGTGAATGGGAGAAGTCGTAAGTAGAACGAATAGCTTTGAAGTTACAATTGCCTTTCAAAATTCTATGATTCATAGTTGCAGGAAGAACTGAACCCGTAGCTTGGAATGGTTTAAGAAACTTTGGTCCAAATGTGAGTTCCAACTTCCAAATTGTGGATGATGGAGTGTATTTGACTACAATAAGTGGCAACATTGCAGAAACTGCTGTCAAGTAAATACCTTATACAAATGCATTTATATCATAGATCTATTAATTCCCATTTTATTTCGTATTTCAAGTTTTCTGTCTGCGTATACATCAGTGGACAAAGAAGATCTAAAGATTTCAAGTTACCATACTTCCGCCCATAACGGAGTAACACACATTTACTTGCAACAAGAAGTCAATGGTTTGGTTGTAGTCAACGGTGTGGGGAATTTAAACGTATTGAGAAATGGGCGAATCCATTCTATGGGAAACACTTTTTACACGGGACAAAAGCCTTCACCGTCAGCAGAACTAACATATTATTCTGCCCTGTCAGCTGTTCAATCGCTTGCAGAATTTGTTAATGCAGAAGTGCAACAATTAACAGAAGAAAACGATGCCACTTGGAAGAATAGAAGAGTCATACGAGGTGGGAGTGGCAACATTACTGCAGAATTGGGATATTTGCATACCGTTGACACAACTAGAAGCAACAGTCTTTGCCTTGTGTGGAACATAAAGATAAAAACGAAACATAATCAGTAAGGACTAAAATATTTATAATTTACATCTTCATTAGCCTTCACTTCTTATTATAAATTATTGCAGTTACAAGGCTGCTGTAGACGTTGCAACAAACAAGATTCTTGCTCTAATGGATTCAGTCTCTCATGCTACATACAAAGTCCTTCCATTTGGAGTAAATGATCCAATGAAAGGTGATCGTCAATTGGTTGTAGATCCTGAAGACAAAGTGGCTTCACCTGCTGGTTGGCAATAGAACAGAGGATAAGGATTACACAGTTACCATTGGGAATAATGCACAGGCGCAAGAAAATAGAGGTGAATATTAAATATGTTTACTACTATAACTATATTCTCTGTTTCTGATTAGAGGGAAATACCGAAGAATACGTTAATCTAAAACGTCCTGATGGTGGCTATGACTTGGTATTCAATTTTCCTTTGGACTTGACCCAAGATCCAGTGGAGTATGTTGATGCTTCGACTACACAAGCATTCTACATGACAAATGTCATGCACGACTTATTCTGTAAAAACCAACATATGCTATTCAAATCCAATTCTTTAATTCTTAAGTATTTTAGATCAATACGGTTTTGATGAAGGAGCGGGTAATTTCCAAGAATCAAATTTTGATCGTGGTGGCGCTGGTGGGGATTCGGTGGTAGTAGATGTGCAGTATGCAGGTGATTTAGATCTCTTTAATGGCGCCAGTTTCGACACACCGCCAGATGGAGGGAATGGAGAAATGTTGATTGCATTATTCAACCACTATGAACCACATCGTGACGCAGTCTTTGACAGTGCTATAGTGGTAATAATTTGCTCTTAATTTAATAAGAATTAGTAATATTTTGTAATATTTTGTAATATTTTGTAATATTTTGAAGATCCACGAGTACTTGCACGGAATAGGTGACAGACTAGCAGGTGGTAGGATGAATGTTGATTGCCTTAGAGGATTCGAAGGATGGGGATTTGCAGAAGGATATGGGGATATTTTCGGAACTATTTTCCAAATCCAGAAGAATTCAACACGGGATGATTCTTATGTATTGGGAGATTATCTCGGTTCCAGTTTATTCCGACAGTATCCCGTAAGTTGATTATTTTACGATTTCATCCACTTTACGATTTATGTTGCAGATGTCAACAAACTTGGAAGTCAACCCGCTTACCTATAGACACGTTTTGAATGAAACATTTGGAGTACATGATTTAGGTACAAATAACTCCAATATTCCTACATCACTTGATGCATTTACTCTACGTTACTCAAAGTATTTCACTTTATACTTTGTACCTTTACTTGTTTTTAGGGGAAATCTGGGCTGTAACTTTGTACGAAGTGTATTGGAACCTAGTTGAAAAACATGGTTTTGAATCAAACTGGTATGATGCCAGCAGCACTGGTGGCAACATCATATTTACGCAACTTGTGATTGACGGAATGAAAATTCAACCTTGTTATCCAAAGTTTATCGAAGGACGAGATTCCATAATCGAAGCTGATAAAATTAACAATGGAGGTGCAAATGTGAAAGAAATATGGAAAGGGTTTGCTAAACGTGGATTAGGTGTGAATGCAAATTATCCAGGGTTAGAGAATTTTGAAGTTCCCAAGCTGGAATGAAATATTCTACCGTTTTGTTGAAATAAATAAAGTGCTCACAAATAAATCAATGTTTATTTGATTTCAACTGAATTATTTACAGTTGAATATAATATATCTCATTCAATGGGTCATATTTAGGTCCTAATCCCCCAAAGATATAAATCCTTTTGAGGTACTTGACATACACTGCAGCTGATTCACTAATTTCATGAAACAGGTTTGACACTTGGACCTTCTCATACGTATTGTCTGTCGTATGAAACAGATTCAAGTTTAACATTGCAAAGTTTGTTCCTTTTCCCCCTATGATGTAAATGTCGTCTCCAACTGTGACTGCTGCGGCATCTCTTACAGGTGGAATGACCCCAACCTCCTCCACTTTGGCTGTGACAGGGTCATATTTGTAAACAATTTGGGAAGGTGGGTCGTTATAATTGTGTGACCCTCCGAATATATAAAGGGCTCCAGCTGCCCAGGCAGATGCTGTGCCTGTAAGTGATTGTGGAAGATACCCCAGAATTTCCACTGTATTGGAATCAGGGTTGAATTTTAAAATGTTTCGGGAACTAATGCCACCCACGATGTAAGTATTCCCAAGTCCGTCTTGAGCTGAGCTATGGTAATTAAGAGTTTTCGGAAGGTGTCCAATAAGAACTGGAACTGGATTGTCAATTTGAAACGACCAGATTTCAGACTGAACTCCCATGTCCCCTTCATCACTTCGAAATCCACCAAAGTAGTAACAAGTTCCTTTACCATCTGAACCAAGAACACCGCCTTGAAGACTGAATGGCAGTTTCCCTATTTGTTTCATTTCTTTGGTTTCCAAGTTGTATTTCAATATGTCACGATAACTACGTTCCCCACGAGCATCGCCTCCGACGAGAATGATTGAATGGTCGTCGTCAAAGAGAGCTCGATGTTTAGACAAATACTTTGATAGCTCTCCTTCCAAGGTAAATTCCAAAGTAGAAGACAGTGGAACTACAGACAATGTTACAACAATCAAATAAAGTAGTTCCATTGTTCTACTTTGAAGCTTTAAATTTCAAATAAGGGCTTGGTTCGAATCATCCTTCCTGTTATTGAACATTTATCACTTCATTTCAGATAAATTGCAGATAATAAAGAATTTATTGGCGCAAGTCCAATAGAAATATTACGAATAATTTTTAGTGCAATGAAGGTTGTTTGAAGGATGCCGTATGCTTTAATTTTGCAGTTGAACTTCATAATTTTCAGAATGGTCTGAGTCCTGAGCCACATTTCGATGGTGATTTCTCAACTTCCGTTGATACTCAGGAGAGATCTGAAAGATTAAGATTAAATTAACTTTTCCAACACAAAATGTGACTGGAATAATAATTTTCACGAACATCGGACATGTCCAGACACAAGTGTATCAGAGATTGAATCTTTAAAAGCGACAAGTCCACTCCGTTGTCTCCCACTCGGCTTCCTTCCACGATGATCTTCAAGCTCCTCAGTTCTAGAATCCATAAATCCAAGCTAACGTGTGTAACTTAGATATTGTTAATGACGTTTCTCACTTGTCAATGCTGCAAGCGAAGGACGGGGGACTGTGGGAATCAATTCAGGATTTTGTCGGGTTGATTCATTTTGAATTTCATCCTCGCTCAGCCCCGTGAGGAGACAGTTGACATTGTCAGTTTCCACACGGACGTCCAGCAACTCAAGATTCATCAAGGATCCAAAAATCCGACGAAGATTCTCACTGCCCGTCGTCACTTTCATGTCACGGAGGTTTGGGAAAATGATGGCCCAGTCAAAGTCCAGTTCTTCGTAGTCGTGTCTCAGGACGTCGAGCTTCGTAACACTTTCAAATGTACAATTGCGGAAGATTTGTTGTTCCAAGGCAAGAAAGTCGTTGATGACGAGGCTATTGAGAACTGGGAACTCAATTCCAGTCAATGGGGCCATTCCTGCTGCTAGTATTTGTCGAAAACTAGCTCTACTTCCGGGTTCACCTTCCAGCATAGGACACACGAGGATGTCAAGATTCTTTAGATTTGGGAGTTCAGGCAGTTTCAAGTTCCACGTCAACCTTTGCGGTGCGGAAATGTTCATATGGAGAATCTCCATGCCTCCACAACATTTGCGGAAAAAGGTTTCAATGCTCTGAATGCAGTCTGGTCCATGGGCACCGGTGAATCCAATGATACCAATTGAAAGCTTGAAAATTTGAATTTTGTGACCGACCATAAGTGGGAATGGATTGAACTTGGCCTGTGGGAAAATAATTTTGAGTGAGATTCTTCTGATGTTGCTAAGCAAGGGGATCAATTGCTGGAGTTCCCCTTCGTCCCAGTCGTTTGCATTTAGAGAGATGGACTCCAGTGAAGCTCCACAGCTGAAAATTAAGAAGCGCAGGAATTCAGCTGTACCCTTGGCCTCCAGTTCCACGTTCTTCAGTTGACGTAGGTCACACGGAAGTCCAGGTTTAATTTCCTCATCCATAAAACCGATTTTCAACTCCCTCAAATTCGGCATGTAGGGAAGTCCCAGTTGCACCAACTTCTCACCTTTCTGCCACTTGTATGGTTCAAACGTCACAGAAGTCAACTTGGATCCAAAGTGACGAAAGAATGACCTGGAGAACGAGAGTGATCCAAATGATCCTGTTGAAATGTTGATTGATGACCACGGAAGAATTTCTATTTCTTTAAAATAAAAGGAAAAACTCCAACACTTCGTCATCACGCTCGTGGTCTCCCGTCCCCATTCGATTTCGTTGCTCCAGCATTTTCAATGGAGGAAGGACCCTGAGTTCACGCCGATTTAAGATAGAGGAAGACATGGTCTTCCATTCTTGACAGACGAGCCTCGCTTTGCGCAAATCACCAGACGGGAAGCAAGTTCAGAATTCCCATCACTACCTGTGATAAAGATTTTGGAATGGTATATGGAAAATGATTTGATTCCGCAACGTTTTGCTGAATTATTTTGAATAATTTACCTCAACCGGAAGGTCAAGGAGTGATGGACTTTGAATTTCAACTCCAGACATTGAACTTGATGAAAAATGTAGCGTGTGAATGCGCTTCTGAGTTTATTCTCAGAAGTTTAAACGACGACTGAGACGACGCCCTGATTTTAGACAGAAAAGCGACGAAGGAGTCGACGAAAAATGCAGAAAATGACTCAAAGGACAAAAGAATAATGTATACCGGGCGATGACGAAGCAAAACCAAAGGATGTGTACTAAAGTTTAGAAATTATGATCCTCTTGCATGACTCTATTTAATCCAATGCAATGGAATGTATTTAGTTACAACACTCATCAAAATGTCAAAGGATCCAAGAGCAAGAGCTCACAACTCACTCAGCGATTCGCTTAACAACCAATAAATATACCTGACAAAACAAATTGATTTTGCTTGACTCATAGCAAGGCCAATTACAACAGGATACACGACATTTAATTGCAGATTGTACATAAAATCTTAAAAAGAGATGTACAAATGATTCCAATACTTAAAGTTCCTTTATATATCCTATATATATTTTATAATAAACTTTATGACATTTCACCATATGTCCTATGCAAAACTAACCACAGTTAAAATCTTAGTTAAGTTAATTCAAATATTTAAAGCTTTAGGCAGTATTTTGTACAATTCTTGAAAATCGATTTTACTTCCTGCAAGCTCAACATACATAGCAAATAAT
>VNWY01001562.1:0-13853 GCA_009869845.1 Pseudachorutes palmiensis
TAGATTCCAGAAGTAAAAGTCCTCAAGTAGAAGTCCACAAGTAGAAGTAGTCCAGTAAATCCACAAGTAGAAATCTTCAAGTAAAAGTAGACCAGTGGAAGTAGAAAGTAAAACTGGGAAGTACAATGACAACTCAAAATCACACTGTCACGGATCAATTTACGGAGATGTTTACTCGTCAAGGAGCAACGACACACTGACACTTCTGAGCCAAAAACAATGAGTATATGTACTTTCACTTAATACTTATACTTAATACTTATTACTTTCACACACTACTTATGTATGTATGTATGTTTTTCGGAGTCGGGAGACTATCTATTGATTAGAATAGCCACCCCTTGCTGATCAGGCCGCGAGGGCCCATTTCAGTCTCTCCGCTGTCAACAGCCAGCACACGGGATATCCTCAACCCGCCACTACCATCGGGCAAGCCGCGAAACGGGCCTCTGACCACTTCAGATCCCACCCACACCATTCTCTCCCCTCCTTTACGGGTTACCATGGTTAGTGGTGCCCTAGTGTAGTCAGAGTGAGGACTGAAAAATTGCCTGGGGTTCGTGAGTATTGAACTCACGGCCGGACTACGGCGTTACCCCAACCTAGAACCACTAGGCTACTCTGACTCCCTCTCAACGAGTGCAGGCCATACAACATCTCCTGACAAAAATTCCGACACACGCGCTTTCGAAGAAGCGACCGACTCGGAGTGTTTGTGTTTTTTTTGTGTTTGTGTTATCAGATCCCACTAGGCCCATTGCCCCCAACACGTTTGCTGAAGAAAGCCCCTGCATTCTGCCAAGTTGTACAGAGCGATAATTCGTCCTATGATTTCCTCTTCTGTATTCTCCGCCAGCATCTTCAAAACCTCCGGTGATGTGTGGCAATTCCCACTTGCAAAAAAAGATGGTCCTCTTTGCGTTGTCCGGATGAATAATTTTGCCAGAACTTATTGTCGTATTGGAGAAGATGCTCGACAG
This sequence comes from Pseudachorutes palmiensis, assembly GCA_009869845.1. NCBI lineage: Eukaryota > Metazoa > Arthropoda > Collembola > Poduromorpha > Neanuridae > Pseudachorutes > Pseudachorutes palmiensis. The sequence continues at coordinate 981 of VNWY01001562.1, forward strand.
CTCCTCGCTCAATTCCGGTGCATTCGATGTTGTGAGTATGAGCAAACCATCTTCTCTGGAATTCTCTAGTTGTTTTGCAAAGGCTCTCCACGTGTATTGATCAAAGCCATACTCTAATTTCTTGAAAAATGGGATGAATAAAATCTTTCCAACTGCCGTGTCACGGCAGAGTTGGTTGAAGTTAGCCTGGACTTCGCGAAAGAGGACTTGAGAAAACTCATAATAACTAATAGCAAGGAGTGGTTTTCGGGTCCAGCTGCGCAATAACGATGCTCACTACTTTTGTCAGGACTTGAAGATCAGATCCATGTGATGTCCAAAAGTTGACCAGCAATAGCCCAAGATTTTGCTTCCAGATTGTAGTAAGGGTTTCCTGAATTTCTTCGAGAAACCGGCGCACACCAGTTGACAGTAAAGTATTTTCCTCCTTCCTCAACTTTTTACCGATAACTCTCCAGCTGCTGTTGGCGTCAATTGGAAAGGGAATCACTCCTCGGATGGTTTTCCTACAATTTATTTTCAAGACTTGAGTGTGCGTTTTTACTTCTATTGCGGACAAATCGTAAATGTTGGCCCATTTAAGGGCAGTGCTCTCCACTTGTACTAAGTTGTAAGTCGTAAGTGAGTTGGCTGCTGTAAAGACTGCGGTGCTTTCAGCAATGTAGTCCACAAGGTCATCACTAATTCGACGTGATGTGTTGGTGGTAAATACGCTGAGTATGCTTTTTCTTCCAGCCTCATTGGGAGGATTGATGGGAACGAGATGAAACCGTCTGGCACCTAGATTCAATTTAAGAATTTTAATACATGTAATTCAGAGTTTAAGATGCTAAAACGTAGTCACAAAATACCTGCAGAATCAAGGGAGTTGACTCTGCTAGTGGCTCCTATGACTCAAATTTTGCTTGGATCCACCCCGTCCATTTCCGTGAGGATTACGGTTTCTGTTCTGCTCTCCACATTATAATCTTTGAATGTGAAAAATGTATTATAAATTACAAGGACTAAACTTATATGAAATTATAAATAATAGAAACCCGTAACTTTACCTCCAGTAACTGCTTCCCTGTTCGGAATCAAACCGTCGATCTCGTCGAAAAAAACTTACTTGTTTTCCTTTGGCTTTCTTGGTCTTCTTGACTTCTTGAAAACTGCCTCAACATTCTTCTCAGTTTGGCCAATATACTTGTTAAATAATTCGCCCCCATTCACTAAAGTAAGCTTTGCGTCGATTCCATCCCTGACTATTTCTTCTACGATGGCCTTCGCAAGTGAACTTTTGCCGCATCCGGTTATCCCGTGAAACAAAAGGTCTGTAGAAATAAATAACAAATAAGTTGACGAAACTAAGTTATAATTCCTATTTAATGTCGGCTTACCGTTCCGTGCAGGGTTCTTCCAGGGATTCCTCCATTGCTGTATTATTTTGTGTAAGAACCGTGTGTCCCTTGACAAATCCCCGATTGTAATTTTAAGAATTGAGGATTCACCGTCTTGGATTTGAGATTCTGATGCGTTGTCGCACCCTGGAGTGTAATTTTGGCCTCTTGACCAAATGTCCATTAGCCGTGTGTACACGAGTCTCACTTTTTCTCAGCAAAGGATAATAATAACTACGAGCAAAGTGCAATGTAACGGTAAATGTGTAAAGGTAGAAATGGGATTAAATGGATGTAGGAAAGCTATTATAAAAATATTATAAAAATCACCTCCGAACAGGCGTTGTCCATAGTCTATTATTAGTTCGTTTTTGACCTGGAAAAATAAATTTGCATTAAATTGACACCGAGGATAATTATGCCAACCTAGAGGTCAACGCTAAGCACAAATTAAAGGTATAAAATTCATCGAACTTACGGATTATTGCCTGTTGCAATTCCCGAACTGTCAGAATGTACTTTTCCATTGCTAGTTTCAGTTCTCCTTCGTGAAATGCAGCTGCCAATTCAGCAGATTCCATTGCCCTTTCCAACTGTCCCATTTTATAGCAACAACTACCTGCGATTACTTGCTTCAATTTACACCAACAACGAAAAGTATTGTTGACTATGTTCATATAAAAATGATCTATAGCACCCAGTTGGGGGCATGCTTTTCCTTATGCAAATTTATCGCTGATTAAAGCAATCTCCAAACAAGAGTATAATCAAACCCCGTGCATTGAACGTCCTAATCCTAACCATGCCGAAGAACAAAGGCTTAGCCCAGCGTTCATTAGTCATTCCTTTATATATCCGGGTGGAATTAGTGAAACTAGGCAACGGAGATCCTCCGATCCTCCCCGTAGTGTTTATTTCTGATTGGTCTAAAACCAGACAAAGGGAAAGGGTGTTGCCTCGCATTAGTTTATATTCTTAATGTAATCTAGTTATCACTGGGACCGCATTCCGGGGGTTAATAAACCTACGAATCTATTAATCGCGTTACAAAAATTCAACCTGCGGTACGGCTGCTCAATTCAAGTTAAAGTCAACTGTCATGTGTCCGATTGAAGGGTGTGGACAGATGACCCGTCGAGACAATTTGAGTAGACATTTGTTAAGACGGAATGACGAACATACGGCTGCGGTATGATCATGCAGTTTCCCAAATATTAATTTAATTAAATCTATGTAATGTGAATTATTACATAATTAGGACTCATGAACTTCTTTCGTTCTTCCAGGAAGAACTACTCGCACGAGTAAAACGACGCCAGAGAGAACAGAAAAAAGCTAAAGAGGCGGAGGAGAAGGAACGGGAGCGAGCTAGAAAGAAACAGCAGGAGAGGGAAGAGGAGTCGCAGAGAAAGGAAGCAAGGGAAGAGAAAACTGGAGGAAAATCCGTACCAACGCTAGTAAACTATTCCTCATTATCAGTAGCCCCAGCAGTTATGGTAATTGTTATTAATTGACCGGAATTATATGCGAGGGATGGCCAGCATGAGGAGAAAAGAGAAACAATCGTTGCAGCTGGTGGTGGTGCTGCTACTTCTCGTACCCGACATTTATAATTAGGTTTAAACCCGTCTATTACGTAGCAGGAATACTGCTTCTCCATTTAACAGGAAGTGGGCCAAGGTCGCGCTTACGTAGCGCCTGCTCCGTATGAGCTGCCTTGATATATTTCCTCGCGTGTCCAGCGGAAAAGGGGTCATGCTCAATTTTTTTTTTCGTGTTTCAAGACTTGAATTCCTTATACGAGCATATTATCAACTAGTCAATTTCATTCATTCATTCATAGTCAATATTCACTTCCAATAGCCATAACTTAACCTGAGTGGGTACAATTTGTGCGCCCACTTGACCTCTATAATATGTGAGGTCACAAGTGACCTAGGTCAAATAGTGACTGAGGAAAAAAATAAATTCACAAAATTTTAACTTTGAACTTTTCACAGAAAATTTTTTTTCTGGCCATTACGCACGCCATGCAAACCCCGCTTTATATATAAAAAGTATGAAGGGCACAAAGGGTTCCATGCTGAAAAAATATGGGCCTTGAAGGCAGTGCGTAAGTTGTCCAAAACCCCAAAAGGACCAAAATTTTTTGCGTACACTTCACGCAAAACTTTCTTTTCATCAACTTCCTACTTTTATAATTACTCGTGGGTGAGTTTATTTTGAAGCCCCACCTGTCTTCTAAATTGTAGTAAAATATTGGACCCATGGGTCAAAAGGTCACTCCAGAAAAAAATTCCAAAAAATTCCGAATTTTGACATTTCAAAATTCCCTCCCTCCCTCCCCTGTGAGAACCAAAAGCGATTTTGATTAGATATTGTGACTCCCGGGTATTTGGGTCACACAATCATCAAAAAAAATCAGTGGCCCAGGGGCACTCCAAACCCGGTAAGGTCCTTTGTTCTTCCTACCTGCATCAAAACATTAAGTACGAAAATACCGTGTTAGGCATATCCTTCTTGTAATGCGTCCTTCCAAATTGTCATCGGTTTTCCTTGCGATCGGACCAACTGCTTAGTCACAACTGCAGAAACAACAATCTTCCTAATTAAAAAATAAATTCGTGAGTTGACCCAATACACAGCGCTGAGGATCCTGCAGTTCAATTAACTAAAACAAATTGGACTTGGACTGGAGTTGGACAAAAATGAATTTGTGGTGCGTTATGCTATTAGCACTCAGGACGTCACTAATTGTTTTATGTGTTTCCAGTTGAAATTTCACCCTCGAAATTATGCTGACCCCACGATGCGTAAACTGTTGGCTAGAATGGTTGCAAAAGAAGCTCGGAAAGTTTCAGTTTAAATCAATTTCATGCTGCTTTGAGGTTGCTTTAATTCCTTTCTTTAGAAAACTGGTCACCAGAGTTCGAGCAGAGTAGAAACTGCAATTCAGCGAATGTACAGGAAGATGTTTAGAGACGACGCAAGAAGGGAGGTAAACTTGCAGAAACAAAAATGCAGAGGCCAGAAAAAAATTAGGAAGAAACATAAAAAATGTTAATCGAAGAACATTTGCGGAGAAGAAAAGCTTGCAGGGCGAAAGCCCAGACGAACCTTCAACAGTATAGAGAAGGCAAAAGAGCGTGGAGGGTTGGTTTCGAACAGTCGCATGGTTCTCATTAGTTCTGAAAGTAATTAACAAATTCAAACTGTTGGTTTTGTGTAATAAATTCTGGCTTTGTTAGACTCGGCAGTCGGAAAGCATTGAAGCGTATTGTGTTTTGTTTGTGGCTAGACAGCTTCCTATTCATAAACTAGCCTGAATTCAAATTACCTGAGACATACCTCGGCTCGATAACCTTGGTAATCAACTATTCTGTAACAAGTAGGCACCAGATGTTTGCGGAATTGCGTAATAATAATTTGAATTCAGCGGAATTCATGCAAGTTTGAAACGGTCTGCCTAAAATGCTGATGTGTAAACACTTAGACATCGCTGAATTGGCGCCCACGTCCGCCCCTCTCGCACCGCGGATCTACGACCGCCAAGTTACTCGGCGGCACCCTATCATCGTCTATTGTTGCGAATTTAATAGTAGCTCAAGGATGTAGACCCAGGCACCGTGGGTGCCAGTGCGTTTAATTGATTGAACAAAGCGCGACCAACCTGCCAGAGTTGTCATTTCTTAATGGATACATTGTCAACGTTGTTCAATTTGCAGCCAGCAACAGACGACTGCAACATGGCAGTGCCATTGGACGAATCAAATTCGATATCCGGTAACATAACACAAATCTCAGCGGATGTTCCTGTCACAGATGTACCAGAGACGGTAAGGCGAGGAACTGTAATGCCTGAAAAACTAGTCGGCACTCATCAGGGGTACAATTACAAGGAGCCAGAAGCTGGGGTGACTGTATTTTCCGAAGCAAGGGAACACGAGCCGCGAAAATTCGAAGGCCTGAATTCAAGTTGTAAGACAATCGCAGAAGAAATCAACAGTGTTGAAGAAGGCAAGCCGTTTGTTCCAAGCAATTACCTGGCCAGCTACTGGGTATAGAGAGTCCAAGTCTTCGAGACATGAAGATGAAAAGAAAAGAGTCCTGCCTACAAATGTGTCAGAAGTTGAAGGGATACAAAGGACGGGGTATGACAATGCAGTTGCAACGGACAACGAACACCGCCAAAAACAAAAAAAGGGGCTTTGCTGAACGTGTGACCACGGTATTAACAGGAAATTTTGAAAAAAAGGTTGACGACGACAGTCGATGTGGAGGCAGTGGGAGTGACACAAATGGGAGAAGTAAATGGAAACAGTCAGATGAAATCGCTTTTACGAAATTCGACCGGCAGCGAGAGATGGCATTCGAATCTAAAATTGGTGACGAGAGGCGTCAACGAGGAATTGACGGGATTGGCAACCGTCTTCTTGACCTTCTGTATAGTAAATTCACGACAGGCCGCGAACTCGATTTACCGGATATGGTGGGTGCTGTACTCGGAAGGCCAAAGAAGAGTGAATTGGACAAGGCACAGAGAGATGCGTCTTTGCGCAATCAGTTGGAAAAGTTTTGCTATCTCAACCGAATCAGAGCCGGATGCGCTGATGCGAAGAGAAGGCAGCACGAAATCAGATGAGGCTTTATGGAAAAGGCTTGAAACTTTTGCAGTGTCATCCGAAGAGGAAACTGATTCCGAGACCCTGAAGTATAATACGCCGCACGAAGCAAGTGAGCAGGACATGACTTCCGCAGGGTAAGTCAAAATAGTGTCATAATCATACATCACGTATTGACTTCACTTTTTCAGTGTGGACCCAAGTACGTAAGGGCACAACAATAATTCAAGACGCGAGGCAGAAGGGGGGATGCTATGCAAACAAAATTTTGGGAAACTAACAAAGGAATCGCGTGATGAAAAAATGAGCCGATTTTATTAAGGAAATAGGTACGGTCTTCGGCAATTTTTTTAAGAACACTAAATGCCAAAAGCACAATTTGTTTTGCAGTTCACCTTCGTCGGACTCCATTGCTGATGGTGGTGAATTGGATATTAGTGAGGACTCCACGGAATTAAAAATCTATGCGTTTGAAGCGACTGTCGGCGTTTATGGACCGGAAAATTGCTCAACGAATTACCGGAGCAAGCCCAACGGGATATAGAATTTTCAAGAGAAACGCTCATGACGCATGACAAATTCCTAGCGAATATGCAGATCAATGAACAGCTGCTTCTAGACCAACATGAACAAGAGGCAGCAGGAACTCAAACGTCAGTTAGGCAATACCTATACGTGCATCAACGCGCTAACAATTCATCTCAATTTCAGTACAGCAAGTGTTGCGCAAGCAGTTGCAAGTGGAGCTGAAACTTCAAAATTTATTAAGCAGAAGCAAGCCTCTACGGTGCGAAAATAAGATTGCCTTGCTCCAACAAGCATCAAGTCACTCATGCATCAAAACCTTTGTATCCCGGTATTAATTTCTTATTATGTTTTAGATCAAGCGATGAAGAAATCGACCTTGATGAAGTTAATACTATGTCCGATACATCTCAAGGGACGACTCGTGTTGGCACACAAGCTGGACGGTACGACAAGCTTCGAAGTGTCGAAGGTGAAGCCAAATACTAACTGATTAGGGTCGTCTGGCTTCTTACACTTCAACAAACGATGGCCTCGTGCTGGATGGCAATGTCTGCGAACTGCCGATACACACGTATGGCAGCGTATACTTATCAGTACATGATTATTAAAACATCATTATATCCTATTTCAGACCTAATGCTGGGGATGACGATGAGGAATTCTTGCTCAACAGGTTGCATAACAGCACCTTTGCACCTGACAGGATTGTTGGTCTACAACATCCACGAACCACCACAAGCAAGAAACAGCAAGAGGTAATGAATGAATTTACATCTAGTGAATCGTAACTACAGAATTATATGTTTTACAGACTTACGTTCTGGAAGAAGGTTGTGACATGACTGGGGACGACACCATAACTGCACATTCAGCATCTGCAGTTGCCGGGGCCACCGAAGGCAAAGCCGACAGTGCCGAGAGACAAGAGGTAGTTTCACTTACAACAGTTCTTACGCCTAATGTGTTACACAGGATCCCACAGCAACAGAACCCCTAACTGCTGGGTCCTCACAAACCATTCCCCAAACCAACAGCTTGCGCTACTTACAAATGAATTGTACTCCGTCAATCCAAACCAAAAGAATGTATGAATTCCTCAGCAAGCACCAGGATCACAAAGAGCTTAGCAACCTGGCTCAGAACAAAAGGCTAAGGAGAGAAACTGTAGATGAAGTGGGCAAACACCTGACACAAGTGTTGCAACTGGAAGATTCTGTCTTCTATTGGGACTACTGCATGTATCAGGCTTCCATGAGTACGTTATTTGATGACAGAGACTTTCCAATCCAGTAAAGTTTGCAAAGAGAGCTGAGGTAATTGCTGAACCAAGTTATTACTATTCGGGCATCGGTAATCGATTTTACACAAATTGCAGGCATTGAACAGAGACGTTATCCTTGTGACTTGCAACGACAGCGATGTCATCACTCAAGGTTCGCACTGGATGCTAGAAGCCATTGTGTTCAAACCAAAAGAAATCATCCTTTTCGATTCAATTCGGGGATCCCGTGAATTAGAGCTTCGCACTTTAACAGTTATTACTGAGGCTTCTTATGTTGCAGCGGGAAAGCAATGGTTGAAGAATGGAAGCATGTCTATGCATCCGATACACCACAACAACAAAATTCACATGACTGCGGTGTCCATGCAGGCCTGAATGCCCATGCTATTCTCAGCAATACCAACTTTCAACCCAGGTCGGTAGTCAAAAATTCAAATCTCATTCGCCGGTGGATGCTGAATGTACTAGCAAATATTCAACAAACCAGAAGGCACAACAGACTTAGTTGTTCGAGGCAACTTGAATGACATTTACAATCTAGAAAATGAATGACATTTACAATCTAGAAAATGACAACACGGTATATATGCAGCAAACACACATTCTCACTCCCATTGCTCCTATTCGTAGCTTTTATTATTAGGTTATCTCAATAAGGTTATCACTTTTCCAGCAGCAGCTACTCTGCGTCGACTGTCGCAAATGATAACACACCAGTTGCACACAAGCTCCCTCTGCAGGAACATACTTCACATGTGAAACATGTGCCTGAACGGCTTTACCTTTTCGACTCTGCTTGTCTACGACTAAACATCTTCATCCATTTACAATGTTCCTAGCCATTAGTGTACTAACTCATATTTTACCATCAACAACATTAGGGTTCGTTCGCTAATGCCATCATCACTTTAGGGGGGGAGAGGGTTAGCTGAGCTGTGATTTTTTGTGACGCTGGGGGGAGGGGGGCTGATCGAGCGTTGTGATGTCACTTTTACAATTCACGTCAAAATTGAGTTTTTAATGCCAAAATTTAGTTAAATGTTGACAGCGAAGTTAAATCGCAATTGGCTAATTAAGCGCCACACACACGTACATTTCTATGTCAAAGTGGGTGGGATGGTTTGACCAAAAATGAATTCCAACTCGACTCAATCCAAGTCGAAATTTGAAAAATAGCCAATCGAATCCGACACTTTAAAAAAATCTGAATCTATGGATTCATTCATGGGTTAATCCGTAAATCACCACACATCAAAGTTCCCCACAGGCTACATACAACCATCAACCGTTGTAAAAGGTTATTAGGTTATTAGTAATGTAAAACGTCTGGTCTCGGCGCTGCCTGAGCCAAAATACACAGCATTCAAAAAGTCTTGGGACAGCGTCCCTGAAGCGTCGCAGAACATGGTCACTGTCATGGCGAGATTCAAGAAAGAAGATCTCGACCAAATGAATGCTGCATGTTTTTCGTCGTCAAAGCCTTCGAAGAATCGAGCATTCGCTACTGATGGCCAGAAAAAAGGAGAAGATCGCCCCCGTATGTCTCGTCAGGAGCTAGAGAAAAGGAAGAAAGAGACTAAGTGCCATGGGTGTGGCAAAACTGAACATTGGAAGAAGGAGTGCCGCTCCTCTGGAAATTCTGCTGGAAATAACGGAAAGTCAAAGTCTGAAGCGAAACAGGACAAAAAGGAGGCCGAAAAGCAAAATGATGACGCAAAGGGGAAAACAGTCCATGCATTTAGGGGAGATACCCCTAATCCGGATTATCAATCTGGGTCTCAGAAAACAAAAGGACACCAGAAGGGTTCATCAACCAATGCGTTTATCGGAAGTGGGGACTGCCTGAAACCCACCGAAGTTTGGTATTCTGATTCAGGGGCTAATCAGCATATCAGTGGGAACAGAGAATGGTTTGTCAGTTACGAAGAGTTCCAGAAGCCGAAGCCTGTCTACCTGACAGACACAAGCGTGGCCCATGCTCTTGGAAAGGGGACAGTCGAGTTGTTGGCCTTCATCAATGAACAATGGGAACCCACCGTAATCCTAAATGTTCTCTACATTCCAGGAGCCGCTAATCTCTTCTCGGAAATCGTCATGGTGAAGAAAGGGTTCAGCATCACAAGGAACAAGGATGGCACTAAGTACTGGAAACCAGATGGGGAACTGGGTCCTGTCAGCACTCTCCAGGATAACATGTTTGTCATGAAGATCAAGCTCTCTCGTCTCGTTGTGTCAGTGTAAAAGTCTGGCACAAACGTCTTGCACATGTCAATCCAACGTACATCAAGAACTCAATTGTCAAGGGTGCAGTTTCAGGAATTCCACTGGAAGAAATATCAGATGAGTTCCAGTGTTCAAGCTGTGAGCTGGGAAAGCACACAAGACAGCCTTTTCCAACACCAGGTCACACAAGGGAAGCCGAGCCTGCCCAGCTGTTTCACGTCGACACTTCAGGGAAGATGCCAGTCACCTCCCTTGGGGGCGCGAACTATTTTGTCGTCTTTGTAGATGAAGCCACCGGTTTTACTACCGTCAACTTTGTCGCCACCAAGGACCAAATTCCAGAAACCGTCATCGCCTACATTCGGTTCATAGAACGTCAAACTGGAAATAAGGTGAAGGGGATGCGATCGGACAACGGCACGGAGTTCGTGAATGCTACACTGGAATCGTATTTTGAGGAGCAAGGGATTGTTCATGAGAAATCTACTCCCTATTGTCCCGAGTCTAACGGAAGAGCTGAGAGACACGTGCGCACTCTAAAAGACACAGCTCGAACAATGATGCAGCAATCAAAAGTTTCGGATTGGTTTTGGGCTGAAGCTGTAGCGACTGCAGCTTACGTGAGGAATCGTCTTGTTAATAGAAGAAGCCCGGAGAAAACACCCTTCGAGCAAATCTTTGGCAGGCGGCCATACCTCGGCCCTGCGTGATACAGCTATCAAAAGTGTTGCTACGAGAAGCAGATAAAAAACCAGACCTCAAACAGGCTCTCAACTATGGCACCACCTTCAAATTCGGTGAGTAGAGATTTTTTTATACAGAAAGCGAAGGCATGATAATTTATATTCACATTCATATGACACATTCTGTTCGGAGCTAGTAATGAGGAACACTTTCTTGGAGGGAGACCCAATGTTTCCAGCGTTTTTCATGCATCACAACAGTCAAATTGCAGGAGTACATCTTGAATTTTGGCGTAAACTGGAGGAATTCCTGGATTTGACAGTTCTAAGACGCCGTGTCCCCATTTGTACGGATTGAGAAGAGGGAATCCAATACGCTATCGAAAAAGTCGTCCCTGGGGAATGCTCTGCCATAATCATATTTTACGAAACGTTGAGAAGTGGGTACACAACACCCCTGCCAGTGATGCTGGTGATCAAAAAAGTGTACAGCCACCAGCTCCTACAGTTCCTCGACGCAGAGACTCAAGAAGAGTATGATATGCTCTACGACGACTTCAGCGTCATTTGGACCCAAGCTTACCGAACTTACTTTGATGACCACGTGTCGGTGGACATGAACAGGGTGGCAAAATTCTGGAACAAGAAGTTCTCAGCGTACTCTGACTCGCTTGGAGTACAATGCACTCCAACCAACGATTTATCAGAGGCAAGTCATGAAAAGATTTTCATGTTCGTCGGTTGATAGCTATGGAACATTACTGCCTGTTTCACATTTCTGAGGAACAAGAGTCACCAACTTTATTGTTTCTATTTCCAGAGCTTCAACAATCGGCTAAAACAGAATCAAGATTGGAAACTTATCGGTTGATAGTTATGGAACTTTAATGCCTGTTTCACATTCATGAGGAACAAGAGTCACCAACTTTATTGTTTCTATTTCCAGAGCTTCAACAATCGGCTAAAACAGAATCAAGATTGGAAACTTCTCCCACTCGACTCATTAGTGCTTGCACTGTTCAAACTTCAGTTAACATACATTTCCGACACCGTTAGAGCGGGCGATGGTGTGGGTCTTTACCATGTCAAAAAACAGTACCGAAAAAGAAATGCCCAATCGTTAGACGTATCTATTGTCCCTGGAATAAAGAGCAAATGGCAACCAAATCCAAAACCGGGATAGAGAATCCAGCCGAGAATGTTAGTAAAACATATCGCCAAACAGCAACCGAGATAGCCAAATTTCTGTCGAAAAGGGGTTTGTAAGGAACACCAGAGTGCCTGGAGTTTGGACAGTGACGGGACCTGTCACCGAAACCACTGATGCTGTTAAGAAAAATGAAAGGAAAAATTATACATGTATTTGCAACGACAAAGTATCCATGTGTTATCACATCATCGCTGTGTCGAAGCAAAACATGCAAGAATTACAGGAAGTCATATACACATACAGCCTAAATACACTCGTTAGACCAACCAGAAAAAACAAAGGGCTTTCCTAAAAAAAGGTGCTCCACCAAAGCTAAAAAAGCGATGATACTTCCAACTTCAGCCTTTCCTTGATGAGTTCAGTGATGCCAAATTCCAACTTTGAAGGTCCCATATACTTCTGTAGAGTTAATCGATGGGGAAGACTGAACATATGTCGAGCGGCTTCATATCCCTTCGGAGATTTGCAGATGGATACACTTCCGAATAAAAAATTCTGACCAAGTCGGACATTTTTGCTAAAGACCTCAAGTTGTTCGAGCCTTTGCATTTTCCTTACTTCCAAGGTCTTCTATGTCTAGCTTCTAATGTCGTGCATCTGCATTTAAATGAATTCCAATGTCTAAATTCGACACTTCCTTCTACAAGGCAGTATTGACACAAATAGTAACGCTTTTGCCATTCTCTCCATAGCCTGCTCATTAGCATAGACAGCTTGAATGTCGTTAATGGCAACTGAATTAAAAGATGTTGCTGCTTCTGATACAACTATGCCATCGTCTACAGGGTAAAATCTTAAACCTAATAACCTAATGAATTGTCCTGTTGAGTGTGATTGTGCAAGCGAAAGTGAGGAACTGACCTTTGAATCCAAAATATTTATAGGAAAAGTTCAACAATAAACCTTTATTTTCAAAAACGTTTGGAAAATTCCTTGGAATTTTCTT
>VNWY01001563.1:0-13836 GCA_009869845.1 Pseudachorutes palmiensis
TACCGGAAATAAACGGCTAGCCTGGACAGGGCCTTGTTAGTTTCGATTGATGACACGGTGATGTTCCCTACGGTAGTTGTTTTGACTGGCTCCCTTGGCAGAAGTTGGTAGGCAGTACTTTCCTTGGATGCTTGAGGCTTTGGCTTCGCAGCAGCAGCAGCAGCCAACGTCCTTGAACTCTGCCGAACAACCTACAAAATGGTCACACATGAAACAGCTGATGTCAACAATGGAATGTAATATGACGTGCTTACTGAAAATGAGCGGAGGTATGGATTGAGTGTTGGTTGGAGAGCCATTGCGGAAGGTCAGAAGCGATGGAGTGACCGGTCAAATCGCTTCACCAAATCCCTGAAAATTAGAAAAACTTTCAAACAATTGGGAATCTTTTCTTTTCTATTGGAATTCAAACTTTTTTTGTGAATTGTTTGTGTGGATTCCACGAGAGAGCAGCAGCGCCTATACAAGCCATTTGACCTCAACTTGACATTGGGTCTGCACATTGCATTTTGGAATCAATTCTTGATGACCTTTGTGACCTTAGTTTCCATCCACTTTGACCTCCTTTTTTAAATCATGTTTAACTTCCTGTTGTTCTAAAAAATCAGTGCAAAAATCAATCCCAAATTAAGACAAAAAGTGAGAGCGGGAAATTGAAGGGGCAGAGACTCACATGCTTCTCACAACCAATTTTGTTTTTCTAAAAAAGCCGAATTTATGAATTTATTTTGATTTCAGTACCCTGAGTTGACCCAGAGGTCAACCTTGGAAAGCAGTTGAGAATACAAAAAGGTAATACGGAAGCCATAAGAATTATTCTTAATTTAATAACCAATGTAACGTTCATAATTATGTGCAGGTCAAAAGGAGGAAGGGCTTGACACTAATTGCAATCTGTGGTATTCATATGGTTGCCATGAAGGAGAAGGTCAACAAAGAAACCCAGGTCAAGAAGGAGACCCAGGTCAAGGCACGACATACCCCTCATCACCCCTCGAAGAAGGCAAAGGTCAAATGTCGAGTCACCCCGAAAGCTTTTGCAATTTGGAAAGTAGAGAAGGGATTTATTGAAGGTGTCTTGTCGCTGCTGCCTTCGAATGCATCAGATGTGGACGAACACCTGGACGAGTACCTAATGGACTTGAGTGATACCGAAGAGAACAAGAAACGTGAGAAGTTTTTACAGAAGACGAAATCCATGATTGAATCGAGGGAGAAAGTGAAAGAAGAGAAGAAAGGAGAAGACGAGGCTGGTGTGACAAGCACAACAACAAATGGACATCATGACACCACCACTTTAATAGCAGCTAAAAAGGGGACATCCAAACCATCAAGGGAAGAGCTTCTAGAAAGACTTCACTCTAAAATGGCATTAGTTGGTAAAAAGGAATCCCAGACTTCGTGTCCACCCTCCTGATTTTTAGAATTAATTTTTTATCGTTTATCTTCCACACAGCTCAAAAGAAGAGTGGGCCCAAGGCTCAAGCCAAACGGGAAAAGAAGCAAGCCAAGAAGGATCAAAGGAAGAAGGATGGGAAGAAGCAGTTCATTGCTAAAACAAATCCAAATCTGAAGACGCCCACGAAGGGTGGCTCTGCTGCCACTATCAAAACAGAAGTTTCTGATGCTGCCAATTCTGCTGGTGAAGCAGAGAAGACCCCTCTTCGGAAGTCCGTGAAAAAGTCTGATGGTCAAGTGGTCTACTCCAAGTTTGACTTTATTTCCGCCAAGGAAAAGGAGAAGGTCAAGCCCAAGATGACCACACTCTTGAAGAAAGTTGAGAAAACTGAAGGGAAAATTGCACGACTTGAGGGGAGTGGGAAGAAAGCTGAGGCCGTGGAAGTTGCAGAGTCTCAGAAATGGCTCACAGCCATGAAGAGGGCACAAGGGGACAAAGTTAGGGATGATCCCAATTTACTAAAGAAAACAATCAAGAAGCAACACAAGATGAAGGAGGTTAGTTTCATCGACTCTTGATCCTGATTCATCTCAGGAATGAATTTAAATTAAGCCTGACTCCCCTGCCACTTTTTTAAATCTCATTCCAACCTCGTTTCAAAACGAAGATTTATGGTTCCGTTGGGATCGCTCTTAAAGGGAAATGTCAACTTTTACTTTTAGGGTTTAATTCCACGTGTCATTCCTCGCACTTCGAAGGCAGAGTTGGCAGGGTCATCTCCATTAATCCAACTTTAAATCTCTTTCATTTATTCCCATCCTCAATCTCTGCTTCTCTGCAGATCCGGTAGCGTCCGTGGGTGAAAAGCGGAGAGAAAGTTCGAGTCTAAAGTGGAAATGCATTTCATCTCTCTCTTGCAATTGTAAGCAAAGCCCCTAACTTTCTTGATTCCGTGACAGAGATAGAGCACACGAAAGGGTTTCTTCGTAACTTGTTTCAAGCAACAAGGCATCTCTGGTGTCTCTACTGGAAATGTTTCTCATCATCCGGGCCATGATGAATGATTAGTTTCCTCAATCTGATTGGCTGCTCCTGGTTAAGGTTTGTTTAGGAAGAAAGGATCACAAACTTTCCCTACTTGTCACATTTGTGAGACTCCCTCAAGGCATAAAGCATTGTTTAAAAAGTCCCTTGCACATAGGCAGCTATGGATTAATTAATTAAACTTTCACTCATGTAACTTGCTTTGGTGAAAGTGTATTCTATTGTAATGTTGGTTTTGTTCCACAAAATCAGCCTTGGTGAGTCAGTCATCACTAAAGGCTTGTTTCTGGTTTTCCTGCGGTGACTTCCAATGTTGGAACTTTCGAGTGTGTAATAAATTATTTTCCGATTTATTCACCCGCCCGCCCTTTAGTCTCGATCTACTGAATACTGGAGGAATTTGGAATTCAAGTGAAAACTCGGGTTGACTTTTATGAAGTAAAAGTCTCCCGGGAACTTTCTCCCACTTTTGCTGGTATCATGATGAGGAGAGGAGGACTGGTGGATCCTTGGTTTAGAGTACTTGATTCATCCTCTTAAAAAAGTTCCTTTGGAAATGTTGTTTGCTGTGAGACTGATGACGGATGGGATGATGGTTGGAGTGACTACTTGGAGGGGATGTAATGCACCGTTGGGACCACAGTGCCATACTTCCATTATGTTACCAAAACACACACTTGACTCCCTCCATACCTTCACCACTTCCCATTAGACTAAACAACCACCACCACCAAAGTCTTTCTTTCGTCCAAATGGAGATTTTCCCATGAGAAGAGACTGAAAGTATCATTTGGAACTAGAGACTAGACTGGAGTAGAGTAAGAGTCTTGATTTATTTTACTTTTCAGGGCGTGTAATGTACATTGGAAGAATAGAAAGCTAATACATCAGAAATCCTTCCTTCTATTGATCCTTTCTTATTAATCCAAAGGATAAGAATGGAAAGAACTCATTTGAAATCTTTCCCTTAATTTCCAAATATCTTTCCTCATCATCACGCTACTTTGCTTTCTCTAAAGGATTTGCATACCTAAGGATGTTCAACAAGGGTTCACTCGTTTAGGTTTCATTCTGGTTAGTACAGGCTGAGTCACGCTCTGTAGTATCCCTTGAAGGAAGGAATTTGATACCCGGGTTTCTCGGGTCTCTTGGTACGCTCTGCATGTCAGGAGGATTACAATGGGATCCATTCCGCAGAAAGCGGAAACTACTTGTCACTTTTTTCCTTTCGTTGGTATTAGTTCAAATTGAATTTTGAGGAGAGTGACAGGTGAATTTGGAATATGGAAAAGGAGACAGGGGAAACGGAGTTGGAATAAATAAAGTCATAAAGGAATTTGGGAATCAAATGAGAAATCTGATTGAATATTGAAGGCTTCCTTTCCAACTCAATTTCTTCCTTCTTTGGAGTAATCAATTCGCTTTCTAACGGAGAAGCCGGAAGACCGGCAACTTCCCTTTTACTTCCCTTTTCCCATGAAAGTTGAGTCTGTCAATCTTAATTGGGTGGAAATTGTGTTTGTGAAATATGTTGTGCATCAAGGCCTCTCCATTAGTCACGTTTATTAAAATTAAAATGTTGAGAAAGTAAAGTTTGGAAAGTAATTTGAGCGAGAGGAAGCGCTTGTAAAATTAGTAATTAGGAGGAAGTGAAGAGTACTGGGGAAATCAGGGATGGAACTTTTCTTTTTCCAAATATGATTAGAGTTCAATTTAGTTGAATTAATTATGAGAGAGCGTCAGGAGCAGACGGGGTTGAGTGACTTCCGATGAAGTTTGTTTTTTATTTATCATAATTATCAAAAATTGGATGAGAAAGTGGAGAAAAAAGAGAAAAGTGTGTTGCAGTAAAAGCTAAAGGTTCTAGATTTTAATTACATTTTTGTTGTTTCAGACGAGTAAGAAGAAATGGGGTGAGAGGCTGGAGTCTCTGGAGAAGCAAAAGGAGCTCCGAGTGAAGAAGCGAGTGACAAACATTCAGGCACGAAAAGACGACAAGAAGAAGAAGCAAAAGAAACTGCAGCGGAAGAAAGGACGGATTCTCTAATTGATTCCTGGGCTCCTTTGATCCAAAAACTTTTTAGAAGAAAGGCAGGCAACCTTTCCTTTCTCTTTTTGTTTTCTTTTTCTTTATATTAACAAACTAAATGCTCACCGTTCGACCGTTCTCACCCTGTTAAATGACACGAAATCCCTTTCCACTATCTAAATGTTTTGATTTAAAAGGATTTCAACACTACACACGCAACCCTTATAATAGCAGCCATAGGACAAACTTTTCCGCAAGGTTTTTACAACCCTTCGTTTAGTTGCAAAGCAGGATTTGTTTATGACAGAAGAGGATTGGTTTGTTGTGTGCGTCATTGGCTGGAGGTTGGTTGAATTTAGTTTGAATTGGTTGAAGGGCCTTGTCATCCACCACCTGTCACGTCACATTACGATGATAATGACAACCCCAGATAATTCGAGTTCCTTGCATTCTTAATTTGAGTCTTGCCTGAGGAAAGGGGTTTTAGATGGTGGATTTAAGATTTCATCACCACTTCCTGAGAGCCCCATTGAGCCCCTCTTCTCAATTGAAGCTTCATAATTCCCATTAGCTGGAGAGAGGAATGCCTCTTGACAGGTCTCCATTCCAAACTCACATTTTAACCAAAGCGGAATGAAGCGCAGTGAGGCCTAAAGAGCGTTAGAGTTCCATTATGTACTGGAAGGACGTCATTCCTTCATATGAAGGACAAAGATCATCTCCTCCGCTTCTCCATTGTGGTGACTTGTCTTTTTGGCACAAGACAAGAAAGAACCGGATATGAAGATTCATGTTTAGGAGACTTCAAGGCAAGGGCAAAGGGGCCTTGTCACCCTTGTCACCCTCGTGTCAGTCTACACATCCAATACCATCAAGTCACTGAACGCTTCCTTCCAATTTCCGTCACACACCTCCTCATTTTATTGCTTCCTTTCCCTTACTTGCAAGCAAAAAGGGGCCAAAAGGAGAGAAACCAAAGGGAGAGAAAGTTCACAAACGAACTTTCACCGGGAGGTGATAAATTCCAACTAATCTTTCAGCAGGGTCAGTCCAATTTCATCCTCAGTCTGCCCAGTTATTAAAGGAAATTGAAACAGATGATGTGGCTCTCACGGTTACCGAGTGGGGCTTAAAGTTAACATTCGGGACTTTCAGCCAATCAGAATTCGAGAGGGTTTTACCTGTTTAGAGATCATTGATTTTATTGAGTTTGTTTTAGAGGGGGTGGGTCGGGTTGCCCATGTTGAGTAAGTGGATGAATTTCCAGACCGTTGAGCTAGCTGGGGCGCTGTGCCGTAGATGAACGGTGTCGGATGTTCTTCCTCCCCCTTTATGATTGGCTGTTCTGGATTTATGCGAAGGTGGATATAATGTATTCCCGTTAGTTCATAAATCTCAAACTAATGTCTTCCTCCGCTGCTTCCCAGAGGACGGCAGGCTTAGCATCTGCTTCGAAGGACTGGGGAATCGACATTCGATCCTCAGCAGAGCAGCGTGTCTCCTCGTTAAGATCATGACAACCGGGGATGTCTCAAGGAAGGACAAGGGCTCGTCCACAGCTGCGGAAGCTCTCATAATTGATAAAACCAAAGACTGAACTTGGTGCGGTTTGAGCCAGGAGGAATTTCATGGCCACCAGAGGATCGAAACATGATCGAAACGGAGGTCGTGGAGCCTCAATTTCCATATACTCTCCTCACTGGATCGGAACTTATGAGATTCTCAGATTTTAATTAGATTTCACCAGATTAATCTCTCCTTTACGTGCTCTTAGCTTATAGCGTCGCTTCTATTGGCTTCCATTGGCTTCCATTGGCTTCCATTGTGTCTGACACAGAGGGGCCACAGCAGAGTCCACGGTGTTGAAATGTAGTTTAAACTCACCATTCCCATTCTCAGGAGTTCCACGGTGTTCACCGTTGGAGGATTTATGGGAGTGGTGGGGCTCTGGTGACCTCCCTACCTGATTAAATTTCTGTAAAAAGGAATACCGGGACAGAAAGGATTAGTGCACCTGAGGGACCTTTTCTTTTAGGGTGTGGACGCACGAGTCCTTTCTCCCCTCCAGGATGGGACACTCGATTGAATGAAGGTTTTTATGATCATGGTCAAAGGTCCACCGACCACAAAGTTTCATTTCCTCGAGACACGAGTGAATGCAAAAGAGCAGAGCGGAAGTAGATGACAGGATCCATGTTTCCTTTATCGACGACTGACTATTATGCACAAGGTTCTCCGTGCTGACACAGTTCTACTGACATGCAGCAACAATGTCTGTCTCGTGTGTAGTAAAGCGAGTGTTTTGATTGGCAGATGGACTGATGTTGAGTAAGTAGAGGAAGACAGGGAAAGGAAGAAAGCTTCTTTCCACTTTTATTGCATTTGGTCCGAGATTGGGAAATTCCAAAGTCGATTGGGTAATAGTTCCAGTGTGTGTAATGGTCCGTGAACCCATCATCAATTCCTTCTTTTCGGATTAATCACGTTTCAGATGAGACCAATAGGAGAAGAAGAACCTCAGGATTCTGCACTTTGTTCTTTTTGCAAAGCAAAGTGTGGACTGTTGCCAAGAGTGAAGGATATGCATTGCAAGATGGAGACAATTTTAGAGAGCATAATTCCTCCCAACGAGCAGAAGATATTTTGGGAATTTGTTTCAAAGGCTCAAGTTTCTCTCTTCCTTTCCTTTGTGTCTTTTGATTAGCTCCTCTCTTGAATGATCTGTGGGATTGCTATGGATCCACACAAAGGAAATCAACTTTCAACGGGATACTTACAGATTAAACGTTAAACCGATTCAACCGATTCAACCGAACAAGGGTTGTTGTCCCTATTTTCGGTTTTCCCTTTCGGTTTTATCATCATGTCACCCTACAAGGGCAAATATTTGACTTAATTGCCTCTCCAGAGCTCCACTAAACTCAATTAATTGAATTCCAAGTCAAACTTTCTCCACTTTCTCCAGTCTCTTCCATTCTCCTAATTCAAATCCCCAAATGTCATCACTACAAGGTTCTTCTCCTTCTCCAAATGACTGGAATGAAGAGTTGTGGATCCAACAATTGCCCCTTAGTCATTGTTGACTTTGTGCCCTTGGATGAGGACAAAGGTGAAAGGTGTCACTTTCCCTTTGAAGTTGAAGAGACAAAAGGTTGTCTCGTCTCTTGTCAAAGGACAAAGAAAGCCGCCTCTGGAAAATGATGGGAGTCATGTCAGGCAGAGAGAAACAAATTGAATCAAGGGTCGGAGCCGCGGCGGTGTTGAAGGTCCAAAATCCAAAGACGATGTGGACGTGTAGTCCCTCCCGGCACCGCCAGCTGCTCCTGACGTGAAACAATTTATGGGTGACATTCCGCTCCATTTTGTTCATGATGGAATTTGTTGCTTTTAAGCCAGAGGCTGATGGACAGGGAGATCAATTCACACGCCAAAAATTGACACTTGGCATCATGTCAAAGGCCACATCAACACAATGGCACAACAATCGTCATAAAGAACGATTGAAACAACTGCGGCCAATGAGCAGAAAAAGAAGAAATTCGGACCTATGATTCCTGGATTTTTCTGTGGTTGTTGAGAATTGAATTTCTAGTTGGGTTTTTAGTTGATCATAATTCATGTGTGAGTTTCATTTGTTGCTGATTATGTTCCTGTTCCCTTGAAACCTTGAAAGCCCTTGAGGAAGGAGCTTATCTGTCGCATTTCGGCACCGACAAAAGGGAAGTGTACTTTGTAAAACCGAGAATTGGATCCTGGGGTTTAAAAATAGATGCCTGGATCGAGGCACACTGTGGCACCTACCCAGCTCATGTTCCATTCTCCGCTTCCTTACTCCCTCCAGAACATCTTCTCAAAATAAAGTTGCCTTGGAGGATCTCTTATTCACATTGACATTCTGCCCTTAATTCCACACAAGCCAGTTATCGTCACTGGACATTCACCAGCTTAACAACCCACACAGCCGGAACTAAAAGTCAAAACTTAACTTTTCAATGGAGAGCTCAGACTCCATAACGAACATAAATCAACTCCACTTACTTGCAACCTTAGAACCTCCCAACTAAGTTTACATTTAATACAGTCAAAAGGAATTGGTTCCCTTCCAACACGGCTGTTGAAGCTCTCATCCGATTCTTTGTGCTTTATTTAGTCCCATGCATGTCAAAGGTTAAATTACAAAAATAAGAGAGTAATATCACACTGGAGATTGGGCGACGTGTAGGCGGAAGGGAGAAGAAGAAGAGGAGGAGTCAGGCTCTCCAGCACCAGTTCCAGGGTCAGTAGGGCTCAAGAGGAATCCAGCACTAGCTCCGACCGAAGGTGGGGAGCTAGCGCTCCCCGTCTGTTAGCTGTCAGGGGTCACAATCTCTACAGTAGTCGTTAACTCAACGTCAATGTTCGTATACCTCCGCCCACCTGGAAGTAAATGATGACAACGCCCTCCATTACATGCTGCGCTACACGCTTTTATGATGTTTGTTCCTCTGGACAGGTCACTGGGGTGTACTACCTGAATTTGTTCCGCTGACAGGGGGACTGAATCTCGCCATGGACGCACAACTCTGCTCCCCGTAAGGAATGTCCCTAGATATCAAACATTCAAACACAAATTCTTAACTTTTGCTTCACTTTTGCTTCACTTTTGCTTCACTTTAGCGAAAGCGGAAGTGTGATGTAGTTTCATTACCTCTTGGCAAGGCGTGCTTTCTGTCTCGCCCTTGCCGCTCTCTTCTTGAGGCAGCAAATGATGAGGAAGGCCAGTATGGGGAAGACGAAGATACTGGAGACAATGGGGACAATGACCACCTCCGGATCTACTGTGGACAGAAAAAGGCGGTCGTTAGACAGAGGAAAATGATCGATTAAGGGAAGCATTGTTGCGGAAGTGCATTTGAGGCAGAGATTGGACATTCGAAGGAGTTAAGGGGATGGTAGTGGAGTCCCTAGGGGACATTTAATCTCAGTCAGCCACCACTACCCGTTTCTACCCGTGTTTGTACCCATGTCCACGGGTCAAATGGCTTTACCAATAAACTTTTACCCGGGAACTCTTTTCCGGGTGTTCAGCGATTCCCTTATCTTTGAGCCACAGGAGAAATGCAAGAGTTTCCCCTTCATGAATACCAAAGTCAATGCAGATGAACTTTTGACTTACTCTAAGCACAAATGGCTCAACTTTTTCCTTTTTCCAAATTGAATGTATAATTGGACACTTGAAAACAGAAGATATTTGTAATAATACTTGTTTTGTTGGCATGCTCGAATTGTCCTTTATACTGGCAGTACATGTGGAATGTCTGGTGAAATTGGGCGCAAAAGAAGGGCTTCTAAGATTGCAATTTTTTATTACTTGACTCTCCTACTTTCTCCTTATTGCTTTCCCCCTAACTTTCTCTTTGGTTAGCCTATGCAAAAAGTTTTCTGCACACTTATGATTTATCATGGAGTTGTTAAGTGGGAATTTCTCCATTTTTATGCGAAGAAACGTTAGTCGTTAGAAGTAAACTAGGTCGGAAACTGGGTCCATTTCAGAAAGAGCCGGGTATCTGTTTTTATTATTCTTGCTCCGAAGGTGAGAGAATTGACGGGAGTTGTCCCGGGTATTTTATGCCTTCCTCACAATGAAACTGAATTATCTCCTGCCACTTTTCTATGCGGTTAGTCTCCACAATTCCGTTTGTTCTGATTCTGATCTAAAAATAGGTAAGTCATAAATTATCTTTTAGGGCAGAAGGAAATCAACTCAAGGGGAAAGTCCACCAAACTCCTTTTACACAAATGAAAGAAAAGAAAAGAAAGGAAGGACGAAGAAGGAGACGACGGGCAGTCGGTTATTCGGTTATTCGGTTATTGCCAAAGGACGCGGAACTGCGGAAGGAATTAGAAAGTAAAGAAAAGGGTTTTTGAAGAACCAGAAAATGTTGGATTTTTGAGTCCATATGGAAGGGAGACTTTTATTAATCACGTCCCAGTCCTTTTGTTCATATTTCCATTTAGACCAAAACTCCTTACGCTAAAGTTAACATTTTGATGAAATTGGATCCTCCAGTGTCCCACTCCTTCAGATGAACTTTGTTCTAATCCACTTCAGTTCCCTTGAGAAGTCAGAAATTCCATCTTTCCAACAACATCAATAGAATCATCAAGTATAAAAAACAACAAAGAAACGAGTTTTAATTGAGACATGACGATCCCACACTTCACACACTCAAAACAAAACTTCAATGGAACTTCAATGGAAGTTTTCACCTTTGTTCCTGTGCAGATTGACACTTTAAACATTCTAATTCAGGAGTGAAACAAAAGATTGGATTGTTAATGGATCATTTGAATTGAATTACTTTCATTCTTTACCCTCTCCAAATGGTTTCATTTACTTTAGTAGTGGAAGAGAGTTGAAACTTTCTTTTGTTGTTTGATTAACAATTGAATTGTTAAGTTACTTACTCGTAGGATGGATGATGATGAGCCTGGTTTTATTCGGAAGGATTTCTTCATGCCAGAGACTCATTTCATGCCTTCATTGGAACATAATTAAAATCTAAACTAAAGAAAATCCTCAAATCTTCGTCTTCTTCGTTTTGATTGTGGACAGATTAAGGGCTGAAACATTGAGCTTCTGCCTCGGGGATTCTGAACATTCAAATCCACAAATTAAACTTACGAAGGAGAAAGTTTGAGAACAGAGTTCATTAATAATTCCCAACAGTTTACTTTCTTCCCAAGGAAAAATGAATTTGGGAAAAAGAAAGTTGTAAATGTCAGTTATTCGTCTTCCCTTCTTTCCTTTCTTTCCCTTATTCTTTTACCCTTTTAACTTTCAATTGCAAATTCAATCCGTCACAAAACTTTCACTTGAGGGAATCCATTCTGTGTTCAATTATTAATCAAAGTACTGGACTGGAATGCAGAGTGAAATGTTCCATCGCCCGGCTAACAATGGAGGAACACTCCGAGCTGTCTGGACTTCAGCCCGTTACTGCCGTTTCCATCCTAACCCCAAGTCCATTTTATCCCCAACACAGAAGACGCTTTCACCCAAGACCAAGAATTGGCTTTTGCATTTTGCAAAGAGAACACAAAGGGAAGCAGCAGAGACACATGCGTCACTTACTCGCAAGTTTCAACCACCTCAGCTCCTTTTCTTCCTATTCAAACACTTTTGCAAAATCCTCGTATCCAATTATGAATATTTTAATACCACTTTGTGCTTCGTTCCCATAGGCAAGGGCCGATTTGGAAATAGAAGGTACACTTTATTAGGGACAGGCAGTCACTGTTTTCATTCCAATTTGTTTTCCAATTCAAGACACGCCCATTCCATGTCTACCGTCTGCCGTGTGGTGGCTGGAGTGGGACAACAATGTCATACTAGTCCTTTTGCCTTCATTTTTCTGTCACATGCACTCCCTTTGTCTTTCCCTTCATTATCACATTCATTCCAGTAGAGCAGACTAATTAAAATGAAAGGAAAGTATCATTAACAAAACACTTTGGAGGATTCCAGGTTGGAATCAACTCAACTGGAAACCAAACCAAGTCCAAGTCCGAATTCAGAGGAATTCAGAGGAACAAGGAGTTGCAGAGTCAGTAGAATAACAACAAAAGGAACCAGAATCTCACCAATTACAATCAAAGTTAAACTACAACGCCATTTGGAAAAATTACAAAAAAAAGTGTTGAATTTTACTACATCCTAACAGATTGGGATAAGAAATAGATGTCTTTCTCAATACAAAATGCTCGAAAGAGCACAGTGGACAACAGAATTTTTTTTTTAAAAGTGTATGTGAAAGCAGCTTGGGAGATTCCCTTTTAAACGGACATTAAAAACGTAATTATTCAATTTGTCAGTTGAATGTTAAACTGAAGGGTTTTCCATTTGCAACGTTCAACGCCAGTCTGTAAAACTTGTACCAGTGAAATGTTTGATGAAGGAAAAGCCAAGTCTGTTGGTGGACAGTAACAAATTTATTTTTATTAAACTTTTCCCTTTCCTATTATGAATGAAAGCATTGCATTTGTGGATTTATTGTTTAATTTTCATTCCATTAAGCGTGGTGTTTGGAGCGTATGGGCCCGAAAGAGGTTTCCTAAGCCCCTTTGCCTCCCTTGGCACTTGGAGTCCTTATGTATTATGTTCCCTATGCTCCCTATGCTCCCTATGTTCCCTATGCTCGGAAGTGAAAGCGTCAGAATGGAAAGTGGTCGTAAGTAATCATGGCTTCACAATAAGATTAATATTCAGAAACGTCTGGCAGAAGTGGGATACCCTGTACCTCTCCCACCCCCCTTTACACCTCATACTAATGGGAATTTAGAAATTACATGTAAAGGCCATTAATAAAATAGACACACAACACATAGACATTCAGGTGAAAGTACCCTTGGAAAGTACCCTTTAGAAAGTACCCTTAACTTAAGCCTTCCTTAATGGATCCTCCCTTAATCCCCACATTACACCCAAATGACCCTACATCCTTTCACATCTCCCTCATCACTCCCTGTTTACCTAAATTAGCACACAACAAATTCCAAATCGATGCTTTCAAAAGCACTCTCCAACTTTCTCCACTTTTCCTTTTCTGGAGAGAAAGTTTCCAGAATGCTCCTCCTTCAGCTCCAGTTTCACTTCCATCACCATCCGATCCTACTGAAGATACTGAAGATCCAATGGAACAAACTCTTACAAAACTTATCACAAAAATCAACAGTCCACCAGATGAATCCTTCAAGTTTCTGGTCAATTGCCTTACAAACACAAAGCACCTCTCCAGTGACAAATGAACAGAGACGGAAGAGACAAATTCTAACCAACAGCTTCCGCCCATTCTTACGACCGTCTTTAAAACTCAAGTGACACTCTGGGTCAATCAATACCCGTCGTCTGTAGAAACAGAGGAACGTGCCAGTCCCAGGGTGACGCTCTCCGGCCACCCCGTTCCATAACCAATTCCGTCATTTATCAATCCTTCCCTGCCGCGGTTTATTTTCATCGACTGACATGATGACAGCCAATGACCAATCAATCACCCTGTCCTCCAACTATCTCGTCCATATTTACCACATTAGGTCTTAAATGCTACTACAAAATCAATAAAAGTGAGAAATGTTCTAATAATCGTAGTAATACTGCTCTTGTTCTAAATGCTAAAATAATACAAAAACAAAATGAGGCTTCACTCATCGAATCCATTCATTTCCATCATCACTTAACTGGAAACTCTGAACTGCGTTGTGAGCTTACGATTAATGAATTAAGACTTTTGAACATCTGCTGAAGAGCCTGTTAAAAAATGACGATTGACGATTCGTTGTTTTGCGAAAATAATTTCCACTCGTGGGGGAGTGACGCCGTTCAATC
>VNWY01001564.1:0-13830 GCA_009869845.1 Pseudachorutes palmiensis
GGAGTCGAAGAGTAGGATTTTAATAAACGCCGGTTTTTATTAATCGCCAGGTCTTGAATAAACGCCGGGGGTCGAAGAGTAGGATTTTAATAAACGCCGGGTCTAAACCATGGACTTAGCCCTTAATGTTGAATAACTGGTTGAATATAGCTGTATTACTTTGATTTTTGGTGCCAAAAGTACATGAATAGTATGAAAAAGAGTCAATTGATTCATGAATTTGGAAATTCTTTTCGGTTTTATGGTATTTTTAACTAAATGTATAGTAACTAGTAGGTTAAAACACGAGTAAAAAAAAACAATTAAACGCCGGTCTCTACTAATCGCCGGGTCTCCAGTAAACGCTCAGGGGGTCGAAGGGTAGGATTTTAATAGATGCCCTGTAGTTTATTAGAAGCTTTACGGTATGCACCTTATGCTTATGGTGACTTTCTTTTTTCGGAAGCGGATCATGATCAGGGGGATTAGAGGGGCTTAATTGATCCACATTTTGTCAACAGAAGCCAATACCAATCACAAATTTCAAGACGGACAGATACTAAAAAATAAATGTGTCCTTTTACGGCCAAGAAAGGCATTTCACTTGAACGATTTAGTGCCATTTGCGTCGTTTGAGCTATGAAATGGCAAGTGTCCATCAAAAGATGTTAATGTTATGAAGGGGAGTGGGTTGAGTCATGTCTGTCCACATCAACCCGTGTCCACTCCATGTCTCCATGTCCACTACATGTCCAGGAGTGGTCATTTGACGTCAGTGACTGAAATGAAAGTGTTTACTCTTAAATTGGATTCCATGTTGACATGCTTCTGACTCATTAAGAGCCTTTAGAGCCTTTATAGTTTCCTGATGAATGGGAAATTGTACATGCGTGACCTTTCAAAAGTGTCTCCTCGAACCAAGTTTGAATTTCTGATGATTAAGTCGGAGAGACGCGGATCTCAATTCCCTGGAAAGCTCTTCCCGCAGTCGAAAAAGTTGTTTTTTGGTTTCTGAATTGGATGAGTGGGAGGTTGATAATTCCAGCCCTTTGCCAACGTCCTCCAGGGCCAGCCTCGTCTTTCTGCAAAATAAAAAAAGTTTAACAATCTCTGTATGTATCTTTTCCTTTAATTTAAAGCTACACTCCGATTACGAAAGTTGCAACTCCACTCACACGATAAAAAACTAATTAAGCTAATATCTTCAACCCCGCCCACAAACACTTCTTCATTCTTACTTCAAGGCCTGCAGGATTCTTGCCCTCGCAAAGTAACCTTGACTCAGACTTGGATCCACTTGGATCGCTTCGTCAGCATAGCGAAGGGCTGACTCCAGATCCTGCAAAAGACATTAAAAGATTTTGACTTACAGGTACATTAGGTCATGAGGTCATTCATACCTCTGCCTTCCTCCCCACTCGAGCCAGTTGGAGCAAGAGAGTGAGTTCCAAGTGGTGCTTGACATTTCCCTCCATCCCTCCTCCATGCGACCTCAACTTCTTCAGAGCGTAGTAGAAACGGTGCTCTGCTTGGGCCAGTTTGGCTTCTTTCATGAACGTATGGCCGTCAGTTAGGAGCTTATTGAGGAGAACCACTCTGTCAATTATTCAGTGGAATTGAACTTTCTTTTATGGAAATGAGAATAGTAAAGGGAAGGGAAGGGAGTTGGGAACTTACGTGATCTGGGGATGGCAGTGGACCAATTCCCATGTCACTGGACCAAGTCTCGCACCACGCTTCAGAAACAGAGACACAATACCCACATGCCCATTTTGGATTCCTCTGTCCAAACACTTGAGTCCACGTTGGTCAACAAGGTCAAGCGAAGCTCCGCGGTGGAGGAGACACTTACAGATTAGCATTAATTAGTATCCCCTTGTACAGTAGTACAGTCCCTACCCAGTGTACCTCAAGTCACCAACAAGGATACATAGTTAAGTCACCGGTGACTTAATTGAGTCACTGCGTTACTCGTCTATAGGTACCCCTGCTTGCCTATAGGTACACTGGGGAGGGACTGTTGTAGGTTGTAGGATTCGTGGCCATTAACATTACCTTCACTATGGTTTCATTTCCAGATGAAGCCGCATAATGCAGGGCTGTTTCCCCCATTGCGTTTATTCCATTGACCTCTGCTCCAAAGCCAAGGAGGAGCTCCACCATTCCCACGTGGTTGTTTACTGCAACTGCAACAATCAAGGGTGCACTCTGGTACAGTTTAGTCGTCCCGTTTGGATCAGCCCCAGCAGAGAGGAACAAGCGTGAGACCTAGAGAGAGTGGACAGTGGAGGTTTAGAATCATTCCTTATGGACTGTGGACAGTGACCTTGACATTGGGCCTCAGGACGTTTGTGTCACAACTCAGTCCAGCTCCAACGTCCACTTTCCTTTGGATTAGAAATTGTACGACTGTTTTGGACTCACGTCCCTCACATTGTAAGGGGTGTGAGGGACTTGACAATTTCGCCCTGAGAAGGTGATGCCCCAGTTCGAGTATTTTAGGAGTTGTGAGCGGTGTCTCCATACAGAGACGGAGTGCAATTGCAGCATGGCCAAACCTGTCATCAGATGAGCAAAAGTAAGAAGTCTGAAGTGTAACGTTGAGTTATATGTTATTTGACCTTGGGTCGATTAGAAGTAGCTTCTGTTTGAGCCAGTGCCTGTAAGCGGGGTGGAAGAATGTGACTGTCCCATCTGATCTTGCTGGGAGTGCATCTGATAAAAGCTGGGAATGGGAATAACCTTTATAATTTCATGCTAATGTTCCAGTGTGGAAGGAAGAAATGCAGAAATTATGCTTTCCACTTAATTAACTACCTCCAACTGCTGGAGAAAAGTTCTCCAGGGAAGAGCAGGGTTCCCAATTGAGTGGAGCGAGTGGTAGATCTCCAGCGGTGTGAGTGGACTCACCGCTGCCAGGCAAGTTGACAGAATCCAACCAACCAAACTGCTTCCTCCAACGACCACTCGAGTCTCAGTGTAGATTTCAAACAGAGATCCCAGTTCTGGGGTAATTTCCTAAAATAATGGCCATTCTTTTTTGCATATCTGAATAATAACTCTTCCTTATGGTCACCTCCACACTCCGCCCACTTTCAATCAAGTCCAGAGCAATCTTTGCGTAGAGGAAACTCCCACATCCAACTTTAGCCAAGTAATTTCCAAAAGAAGAAGGTGGGCTGGTGACGCGTGTCAGGCTGACTGAGTGATGGGCTCGGAATCGGACGTAAGCAGCCAAGTCAGTCAGTGAGTTCCCCTCATGGGCCAAGCTAAACAAGTTCTTATCAGTGGATGAACTCAACTAAAGAAACTTTACCTTAATTTGGATTCACAAAGTTTGGTAATGAGTTCCTCACTGGACGTCTTGACAGTCACGATCAGTTTAAGCCAGATAGGGAAATGGACCAAGTGGCTGGCAAGGAAGGATGAAATGTCGTTCTCCTCTCCAGCAGACTCCAAAGAGTCGATGATGATGAGGAAATAGGGACTGCTGCCCAGAACTTGGATGCTGGACAGTGGACCAAGGATCCCCTTGACCAAAGCCCTGCTTGGATTCTCAAGGCACTGCGGCATTGACAAGCAACGGTCATTCTGAATGAGAAAAAAAAAGTTTTTGATTTTAAACTATTAATTTTCTATTTTTGATTAACTAATTGGTAGTTATTTAGTAATTACTCACTGGGTCCTGTTGGGTGAGGAAACGTTTGTAAGGGAGCAGCTGCGGAGCTTGGCTCAACTGAGCTGCCAGCGAGTGCACAAATTCAGCAACTAAGCAAGTCGACTGAGACTCCACCTGGCAGAAATGAAATGCAACCAGTTTCTCTGCAAGTGATTTGAGACTTGGAGAGTGCGCAGGCGTGCGGCGCCCAAAGCAGCTCGAGTCAACTAGCTGGAGCACAAGGCTCGTCTTCCCGGAACCAACTGGGCCAGTGATTCCGACCACAGCGGAAGTAGCCAGGGCTTCTTCAATGCTGCCGAAAATCCAGTCACGGGGAACCAATGGCTCTCGAGCTCCAGCCACTTCGAAAAATAAAGGCCTCAGGAAATTCAGCTCTGAAATGTAAAGATGGACAAGATGGAGGCACATGAGAAACCATTAGACTTAAAAACCGGATTTAAAATTAGGATGTTGCCAATGACTTTGTTGTTGCCCTTACCCCATTGGTCCACTCCTTTTTCCTTGTTTTGAATTTCTGTATTGATCTGAGCATCTGAGCATGCGCCACTGTGGATGCTGTTCGCCTGACTCTCTTGGTCTATCTTCATCCCCCTCCCCCTGGACTCGACCACACCTGCTTACATTGCATGTACAATTTATACAATTACAACACAAGATATACAACAATACTTACAAATTTAGATAGAACTCACCAGGAGAGAATTTTCTCAGGAATTGAGGTGTCTTTCTGGTAAAGATTTCAGTGAATGCCCCTGATTTGGTTTGTGGCTTCAGGTAAGCAGAAATCGTTGTCCGGATTTTAGCACCGCTCGGAAACCTACTTTTCCTCACCGGGTTTTGTATTGGAGGGAAGCAGATCTGCTAATTCAATTCCAGTTGGGTCAAAAAGGGGAAGCGGAAAGTTATGTTTACCTTGTCTTTTGTCATGGTCCAGTGCCCACTTTCCAGTTCAAGGCCCCAATCCAAGGGCTTCACCAGGGACAAATGACTCCCTTCTCTTATCCCTCCAAACGATTTTTGTGACAGTGAGGGTGAAGGGATTTCTTGACCTCCATTCTGACCTTCACCTCTGAGTGACCCTACGGTCCCTACTTCTCCAAACTTCCTCCACTTGCCCATTGCCCTTAATTGCTAATTCTTCACTATCCTGCTGGTTTTATTTGCACCGGAAGGTTGAAATTCCAGATTAGAACTGGCAGTGAAATCGGAAGTTAAATCCGACTCTAACGGAAGCTTAGCTTAGAGAGGGAGAACAGCAGTTTTGAGCTTCATTCATTCGAAGGGGTGCAGAATGGATTCCTTAAAAAGTTATTTTAAGACCATGTTGGGATATAAAAATGTCAAGATCAAATGGATTTTGAATAAAAACAAAATAAATCCTTTGCAAATTACAAAACTCCAAATGGATCTTAGTATCAATTTGACTATACAAGTTGGATTCCATTACATTTAGAGTTGATTATTAAAGTTATTCATTATTTTATTTATTTATTGATTGGACCTAAGTCTAAGTTGTACGAACACAAAACGAGATCAGACTAAAGGACGATAAGAATCCAAAGATTCTTGTAATATTCTTGTAACTTTTGTAATGTCTTTGACAGAGTTTAGACGATGTGGTGTTGCTGGAACTCGACTTGCCTCTGTTTCTGGATTGGTGGGAAGAGTGTCTGTCTGTTTTGCTTGTGCTTCGTCATAGGATCCACAAAGTCATTCACCGTGATCACCGGAAGTTCTCTGGAACATAAACATCCGGTTGAAGTACTAGAAAAGGAGCATATAAAAGAACCTTACCGACTACTGCCGCCCCCTACGACGACACTTTCATCTTTCTCAAAGAAGGGGAAATGGGCCGTGGCTTCGCTTTCTTCTTTACATGCTGGGAAACGTGGACTTTGTGATGGGAAACACGCAATGTCGCCAGTACCAGAGAGAGACACTATCGAGCCATAAGGTTCATCGCTCCTCGTCACAGCCTCAACCGGAGTCACACTTCGGACACTTTAAAACAACTCAGTCAGTCAATTATCAATTATTTGAATATGAATGAAAATTCTTTTTACCGCATGAAGTTGGGCGAACCAAGGAGTGGGATTGGAAGAGACGCACGTAATGTAAGGCTCGCTTTCCGTCGTGATGAAGCACTCATGTCACGGTGACGACCGAGGTCATTCACACCACCGCCACTCCGGAGTTCTCCAGGAGAGCTACGCCCAAACCCAGATACTTTCCCGTCAATAAGGAATCCCAATGGCACAGCCTGGAATAAGTTGCAATATTAGTTGAATAAACCTAATAAAGTTAAACCTAATAACCTGTGAAATAGTAGGGAGAGTCCTTCGTCTTCCGACGTTGTAATTGGCAGGGAAGAGGCTCTCCCGTCTGCTCGAAGGGTAGCTTGACGAAGTCCTTGGGCTCACTCCATCCTTGCAAAAGTCCACACTTTGAGCATCCGGAGTGGACACAGGGCCTGGCAGTCCTTCTAGAGAAAACCGATTCCGAGCAATCTTAGCTTCTCGATGAAGTCTCCAGTTGATGAGGCTAAGGAGAGAACCAATGACAAAGAGGAGACTCCCGACGACGATGAAAGTAGGCCCTGCGATCTTCCCTTGTTCTCGTGTTGATGAGGACTCCTGGAATTAATGATAAATCCTTCTTTAATTCTTAAATTCTGCCTTTTCAAAAGTTCCATGAGTCCTAACAAGTAGGATATTAGGAGTGAGGAAAGTAAACAAAAAGAAAGGAAAGCGACGGAGAAAGCTACGACGCACACATTCCACATCATCGGTGAAAGTTTTTGTTACTTTGTTGTAGGTATAATCTTGGTAAGGGAAAGTTCTTTGCATTATTTAGAAGGACATGAGGATGGGACTTGGACTTTGCTGTAGTAAATCCAACTTAAGTATTTACTTTGTGGGCAGTTGGGATGAGTAAGTGGCCACTACTGCCAATTGAGCTCTCATTAATTCCTAATGAGGATGAGGAATGAAATAAGCAACTACACGAACCTGCGGTCACCCCGACCTTATTTCCTATTTCCAATTTCATCGGGTCATTAAAACACAACAAACGGAACAAACATGGAAATATTTCTTCAATAAATCAATCCTACAGAAATGGAGAGTCCAAGAATAGATTAGATCAAAAGGTCAAGAGTAATAAACAACAATAACTTTCCATTCTCCCGCTTTTGCACTCGCTCCAATTGGATAATTTACACTAATTTTGGACTTACTTGAATTTTGGCATGCATCGGTGTCTTGTATGATATGATGGTTAGAACCACTCCGGCGAAAATGAAGAAAAACCCGAAAATGACGAGGATAGCTTGGCAATTATTGGCCAATGACATTCCACCAATGAGCAAATTCCCGTCCTCACGCTGGACGTTTACTTTCATGCTCAGGCAACACCGCCCCGACTTCCGTTTCTTGTCCTTTCCATCTGTAAGGGAAAGCGTAAAATGGGCTAATGAACTTTGTTCCTTTACTTACGTTCAGCCAAAGTGGGCTGCTCCAATGTCCCTCTTCTGCTCCCAGTGTCACCCAGCTTCAAAAAGTTTTCGGCGTCATCGGACATGACTTTAGGAACACTTGTGGCCTGGACTCTCCCTGCTAAGGTCAAGACTCATCCGAATTAGGGAATGAGTCATGCCTTCTTCTTAGATTCGGATATGCTGTGTTATGTCAAGTATTGCGGATGAAGGCTGGATGGTGAATGCGGTAATTAAGTGCCTTGGCCCATTAAGTATAAAAGCGTGTGTTGGACTGATGAATTCCACCCAGAGTTTGTGTGACCAAAGGAAGACACGGGACAAGGGGAGTGGAAGTACTCGATGAGAGAGGGAAAGAATGCTGGGGAAGTATCGATCGGAGTTGCATGTACATTTGGGTCCTCTTGGGGCTGAGATATCTCGAGCATAATGGACACTTGAGGCCCGGTGGGATAATCCAGGAGGAACCTGTCAAGGGACATTCAGATCCATTATTCATCCATTATTCATACAAAGTGTCACCACAAAAGTGTCCTCAATTCCTATCCAGGAGGATGATGGACATGTCCAATCTTTCTTTATTATGAAAATAGACTTTTAACTTGACACAACTAATCAAACATTGATACAAATCAACAAATAACAACGCTCACACACCATAACCCAAAAATACATTAGTCCCACACAATCCTCAATACTATTGATTAATCGACAAATAAAAGATCAAGGAGGAGTCGATAACGGAGGTGACACAAGAAGGTGACACGAGGCTCAAGAGCAAGGTTCAGAACAAGGTTCAGAACAAGGTTCAGAACAAGGTTCAGAACAAGGTTCAGAACAAACTTCAACGAAACAGATTTCCAATCCAATCATCCAATCACAGGCTCCAGCAGCTCTATGGCTAATAAAAGTCACAGAGTTTGCGTGCTTGAGCTACGCATTGCTACGCAATTAGGAAAACGCAAGCTTGTCTCTCGACTGCAATTAACAAAAGTTGTTTATATTGGTTCCCATATCATGCATATCTTCCTTCTCCACTTTATAGGCAATTGAACGCTAATTCATTAAATAAATGCTCATCTCCAGACTATACCACAAAAGCATTTGACACTAAGTCACACGATGAACCTTATTCAGCACAATTTCAAAAAGAATTCTTTAGTATATTTTATTTGTAGTATTCGTGACCTCCATTCATGGCCTCGCAGAGATATGAGCGAGTAAGGTGTCTTCTAACGTTCATTTCCCACCATATTACATTACATATCCATTTAGAGTTGTGACTTGTGAGTTCTCCACCTGTGAGAACATGAATTGAGTAAATATGATCTTAATTGGTCCACAGTTGACCTTAACCGACCTTTCCATCTGACCTCTTGAGATGTGCTTCTGATCCTAAGGTGTGTTTAGATGCTTACTTATAGGGGGGGGGGAGCCTCATCAGCTGATGTGACATTAGTGAATCATGTTGTTATTTGTATTTCTGTGATGTTTGTTGTATGGATGTCCAAATGTCCGTTGCGTAGCTTTAATGTTGGATGACCCCGTTGACCTTTGTTGTTCATTAGTGTCCTTTTGTGTCCTTTTGTGTCCTTTTGTTTGTGTTGAGGCCATTGGCTTGAGATGTGATGAAGAGGGAGTGGGGAGATGGAAATGTGGAATGAGTTTTGTGCAGCAGAAGACGAGCCATTTGAATATGATTAGAATGAGGTCAACTGAGGTCATTGTGGGTTGATGAGAGATGAGATAAGGTAATGAGGTAATGATTAATTGACATGTTCAGAGTGGTCATTGAGGTTATAATGATTTGTTGTCAATTGTTTTGTAGCGCAGTATTCTATAGAGGCCTCTTCTTGTTCCTGCCTCCTCCCTGAGGAAGGAGAGATCTTTGAAATTGGTGTCCCTCCATCCTCTTTTAAGGATGAATTTGTTGTTGTTCACGTTGACCTTACCTTTGACCTCACCAGGGGAATAGCACCAACATATAACAACGGATACCAACAGGTACCAACGGATGGTGACTCTGGACTTGCCTTGTTTATAAAGTCTCTGGAAGCAACGAACCAAATACTTCCAGGAGGGGTCACGGGCTATGCCATGGACACTGCATCATCGAAACTAATCGGAGGTCGACCAGCTCATCCATCCCTAGAAGACCATCATGGGAGTATCCTCGTCAATTCCATTTGTACAGTCCAATCAAATCACTTCAGTTTTGCATCAGCCAAGGGCACTCTCCAAATCAACAAAGAATCAAGTCCTGACCTCCCTGGAAATAACACAAGAGATCTCCCCAAGCTCATATCCAAAGAACCACTCCTACACTTTGCTGGTATTAATAAAACAGAGTCACTCGTAGTCCAAAGTAAGACAAAATAATCAACTCGGATATATAAAACAGTCAAAAACAATCACTTAATCATTCTTGTCAATTTCCATTTAGACGGGGTATTCATCCGCTCGTCTGACCTAGGTGGACCGACCTCACGCTGTCCTGCTCCTGAATCTGGAGAAGGAGCTGGAAATTCAGAATCCAGTTCTAGTTTACAGCCTCCGCATTCCGCCAATGGAACACCAATGTGCATTAAAAGGGGACCAGGGAGACCAAGGAAAGACGGTGCTCCTGCATCCAAATGTTCAAATTCATTAAATAAGTTTAAAAAGTTCTGCAGGTGAGTTAGAGTCCAGGATAGTCAGTGGAGTAGTGTTGATTTTGTTTTTGTTCCAGTGGGAACTATGTGTCTGGAAGTGTGAGAGGAGTCAGAGGAAGGAAAAAGACGGACGGAACTAATCCTTCATTTGGGAGTCTTTCGGATTTAACGGCGTTAGAAGGAGAGAATTTGATGTTTACAGAAGACACGATGGAGTCGGACACGAGCAGTGTAGCCTCCTCTTTTGACAAGTTTCTAGAAGATTTCACATTTTTTCCTGAACAGTGGTATATATTATATCGGATTTTTTCCGTTTAGTTTAATTTAAATAGTGGAATCTATATTCTCCTTTTATTCCAGGCCTGGGAAGGTGTGCGCTTTTTGCAATTTAGGAGAGAAGAGTATGCTGGGCCAAGGTGAGCTCTTGCGACTGGAAATCCCGGCCGGTTTTAACCACCAAGCAATTTCCAAATCAATTCTGGAAATGATTTCCGAGCGAGAGGGACCGAGTGATAAGAGTCCGAAGGAAGGATCCTCGTCCAAGCGCCCAAAGGCAGTTTCCAAAACCAAGTAACTTTATCTTGAGGTTTCGTGAAAGTAAACATAAACTTCAATTCAATTTATATTTCCAGGCGCTTTACTTCTCAAGGGAGCTTGGAAAGCGTGAGTGAGCCTCTTGATGACATGATCGGCTACTTGGACGAGGTGGACTTGAATGCTGTCTTTGACACATCCACTGGTGAGTTGCAAAACTGACGAATTGTGTGTAATAGCACCAAATGTCAAACTAAATGTCACTTGATTGGATTGTTTTAAAGGACATTTCTACGTCCACACGGGTTGTGCACTTTGGTGCAAGGATGTCTGCCAAGGAGAGCAAGTGGGTTGCTTCATTAATCTGGAACACGAACTCATTCGAGCCCTTAGTCAACGATGTAGTCATTGTGGCAACTTGGGTGCGGGTTTATATTGCAGCGTCCCGGGCTGTGGTACCCTCCTCCATCTTCCTTGTGCTGCAACTAGCTCCTCATTTCAAGAAGCGTCAAACTTTTCAACGATTTGCTCGAATCACCTTGATCGTGTCGTTGGTCTGGGTAATTTACAATCACTTCACTCTATATTTACGGGTAAAATATTTCAAAATTAATATTTAATTATCTTGCAGTTGGGAAATCTGCAAATTGCACTGTTTGTGATGAGCACGTCAACTTGGCTTCCATGATCATGTGCGCCACTTGCGGTCATCACTACCACATTTGCTGCATGGCACTCAGCTCTGACCCCAGTGAGTGAAAACTAAAACTAAACTGTTCCTCCAACTTCATTTCATTTTAAATAATTCAATCATTTCCAATTTCCTCAAGACATGAGAGCTGGATGGCAGTGTCCCGCTTGTAGAATGTGCCAAGCCTGTCGACAGCCTGGAGAGGAAGGGAAACTTCTTGCCTGTGAAACATGCGACAAAGCCTATCATATTTTTTGTCTTCGACCTGCCTTATCCTCAATCCCAAAACACAGCTGGAAGTGCAAAGTAAGTCTAAAATTTGCTCATCTTCTGAGACAAGATTTTTCATTCATTTCGTCTAGGTTTGCCGAATGTGCTCAGATTGTGGAGCACGGACTCCAGGCTCAGGCCCTTCTTCTCGATGGCATGGGAACTTTTCAGTCTGTGACTCCTGCTACCAGCAAAGGAATAAGGGACTCGCATGTCCCCTTTGTGGAAAGGCCTATCGACACGTTGCTCAAAAGCTCATGCTCCAATGTCACTTGTGCAAAAAGTAAGACAATTTGCAATGGAATAAGAATTGCAATGGAAGGTGTCTAAAGATAATGTAAATTTCAGATATGTTCACGGGAACTGTGATCCGAGTGCTGATTTGTCAACGTATCAGCAGAGGAAGGAACTCTACCCTGATTACGAGTATATTTGCCTTCCGTGCAAAGCAGCCGGGACGGGTTTAAACACGAGTGGCTGCAATCCCCGGGTTGTGTCGGCAATTAAAAAAGCATCCGACAAGGAAAACTTGACTTCGGAATCCAATTCTCTCATGAGTAGCAACTTCACGCTCTCACAGGATTCGCTTGTTTTCATGGAAGAAGATTCCCTTGCTGGGACGGAGAGTAGTATTGATCTCATCTGGTCGGATAAGGTACTCACACATCAATTTCAATCGTTTAACAACCCTATAGTTCTGATATCATTTCCCGTAGGCCCGAGTTTCATCAGTTGTTGTGCCTGACGAAGGAGCAACACGTCTTCCTTCCACTCCGCTACTTCAGTCTCAACCTCCACCGCCACCAAAACCAGTCCCTCCACCTCCAGTCCCAATCCCACCACAACCAACAGCTCAACCAAAGAAAAGGAACGGAGCAGGTCGTCCAAAGAGCACAGACAAAAACACCAGTTCCAAGAAGGGTCGGATGACTGACCTTGCAGGAAGGAAAAGAGGCTCAAAACCAAAAATGCGTGGAGTCTTTGGAGCTCCAGGTGTTGGTCTCCAGGTTCGTTATTTAAAATTACAAACTCAGATTCTGGAGAGTGCAACTTTTCTTTTTAATTCAGAGACCCTCGTCTGATGCCCCGAAAGGAGAAGAGGAGCCTGGAGTTGAAAACCGCCTTGTTCTCTGTTCATCCAAAGATGATTTTGTGCTACAACAAGACGTTTGTGTGATGTGTGGAGCATATGGTAACGATCTGGAGGGGAGACTCATTTCATGTGCTCAGTGTGGACAGTGTTACCACCCTTTCTGTGTCAATGTCAAGGTAATTATTAATTTAATTAATTATTTAGATTAATTCAGAATTGAGAATTATTGATAACGTTCTTTAGGTGACGAAAGTAGTGCTTCAGAAGGGATGGCGATGCCTTGACTGCACAGTTTGTGAAGGCTGTGGTCAGCGACATGACGAGGCTCGCCTCATCTTATGCGATGACTGCGACATTTCATTCCACATCTACTGCATGAACCCTCCACTGGACTATGTACCTCAGGGCAATTGGAAGTGCAAGTGGTGCGCCGTTTGTCAAGGCTGTGGCACTCATGACCCAGGGGTTAACTCCGTCTGGCATAAGAACTACACGCTCTGTGGTCCATGCTCATCGCTCCAATCCTGTCCAGTCTGCTTAGCAGACTACACGGAAAATGAGCTTATCATGCAGTGCCAGACTTGTGATCGGTAATACACAAATATCCAATGGAATACCATTCTGAAGTGTAGCAAAAGTATACATTTTTGATTGTTGAAATTGCAGATGGCTCCATGGCTCCTGTGATGTTATTCTTAACGAAGATGAAGCCGAGCGGTGTGCAGAGTTTGGGTACCAATGTCTGCTCTGTCGACCAAGGGAAGTGCCACCGCCACATTTACTTCCACCACCGCCTGTCCTTGTCAAACCACCTTTGAAAAGTCCAGGTAAAGGTCACACTCAATGACCAATGACATTCAATGTCACACTCTAAACCCTTAATTTCTTTAAACTTGTTTTGTTGCTTTCCAGATTTTTCAAAATCTCGCTCTTCCTCACACCAGACAGTTGACGGCGTGAGTCTGTCCAGTTGTGGTGTTCAACATATCAGAGGACTCTCATTGGATCAGCCAAAAAAGAAACGAAAGAAGATGCCAAATATTGCTGATATGGAAGCAGGAATACTTGCAGCCATCGAGTCAGTAGTTTCCGGTAGTACTAACAGTAAGTTGTAAACTTAAAAGAAAGAAGAATATTAAGAATATGGGAATTATTATTCTTAACTGTTTAGATTCGGAGGCTGAAGATATTAAGTCAGAGGACAGAGGAGGGGATGAGTCCGACAAAGGTAATGAAATAT
This sequence comes from Pseudachorutes palmiensis, assembly GCA_009869845.1. Lineage (NCBI taxonomy): Eukaryota > Metazoa > Arthropoda > Collembola > Poduromorpha > Neanuridae > Pseudachorutes > Pseudachorutes palmiensis. The sequence goes on from VNWY01001564.1 coordinate 13,631, forward strand.
TATATACAAAATGAAATATTTTATTTAATTAGGTTATTAAGTAGCGGAAGCTACTTTATGCATTTGTCCTGTCTGTCGTCTGTCTGTCGTCTGTCTGTCTGTCTGTCGTCCTTCAATAACTCAGGAACTACTGGGCCGATCTCAAATCTGTTTTCGGTTATGAGTTCCCCATGGTCTCAATATGGAAACGCCGTATTGAC
>VNWY01001565.1:0-13803 GCA_009869845.1 Pseudachorutes palmiensis
TGGGAGAAAGCGGCTTGATTGAATTCAAAATGAAAGGCACTTCGGGAAGTGCCGTGGGGAGCGCAGAATAAGTTTTCAGGCAAGATCCCATTGCACATGGCGCAATGAACGTTTCGGTAACCTTCTTGTAAATGGTAGACAGTCGCAGTGTAGCTTAAACACTTCCGGTGGATCTAAAAATAAACAATGAGGAAGAATTTTATTTTTATCGACAAGGAAAGTCACAAGATGACAAATGGACTCTGTCAGTCAGAAAATGGTGGCAAAAAATAGTAAGGGAGACCATATACGCTCTGCATTGAATTGAATGTCATCTGATTCTTATCTAGGCATGCCGCGTCTAATCAAACTCTAATCAGAAAGGTCGCGAATTTCTATTAAACTGTGAGAAAAAAAGTTCACAGTGAATGACATTTTGCGTTGGTTCTTGCTTCATTTCAATTGTATAATGAAATGGTCATTGACGCACAAAATGAAGGATGAATTACGCAAAATTTCAATCAAAAGTACAAACGTTAAAATGAACAATGATGAGAAGTAGAACTACGGAAATTCTCGGAAATTGCAAATTATAAAATAAAACGACCAAATGCTACAATTTTGCTACATTAAGGCTTATGGGCTTAGTTTTTATTATAACGTTGTTTATTCCTTTTGTAATAAACATTATTATGAGACTTTGTGTAACTAATCCTGCGCAGTTAATAACAGGTTGGAGTTACTTTCTCTGCGCGTACCACAACAACAATGGTAATCCATTGTTATCTAATTCACGCGTTGAAAGGAACACCAACACACGAACCATATCGACCTTAATTATTGTCCTTTTGCTAATTAACTTTGAAAATCTTATTAGTTTTCCAACCTTCCACTAAATATTGATTCTGAATTTGTATAAAATATTCTGATCTTGACACAAATTATGAATTTTAATTTTATGCGGAGAGTATTCTCATTCAATAACTTCAATAAGCCACTCCCTTCTTAATTTAATGAATAAGGAACTTTTGTATTTAGTTAATTGACAACAAAAGCATATTGCAAAGTCAGATGAAAAACATTTTTGGAAAGTGCAACATTCTTTGGTTTTGAAGGATTGGCCATTATGTGAAGATGACTGAACAATTAATTATTTTTGAATACAAAATAACATCAAAAACTTTCGTTTTGAGCACACGCAAAGATGTTTCGGCGACATGAAACTTTAATGCCAAAAGTGTCAATCAAAGTGTCATTTTAATTTCTAATTGGGGAGCATCCGCTCACAAAGCGCAGAGACAACACAATGCTTAAATTTTTAGTGAAAATGCCAAATTACGTAGAACAATACACTGATTCTTTTTTCTGTGATCGCCATTTACAATTGGGCTTTTGAAATGGATGTTTAGACTAATGTTCATTAAAGAGGGGATGATTTTAAGGTTAGTAATTTTAAAATGTCACTCACGTCTGTGTTATTGTATCCCTGTGGACAGTCCTTGATTGCTGGTTTACAGAAGCGGACCAAGTACTCGACATCCTGGGGCACGACCGGGTCAATCCCGCAGCTATTCCAGACCTTGTTCTTCCCACGGTTGACTGTGATCCCCCACCGCCCTTCCTCAGGGCGATACTCCAGGGAATTCAGCAACGTGCTTTGAGTCACATTTTCCATTTCTTTTGAATACAGTGACGGACATTCGAGCCTTGGTTTCCATACTTCCATTCTGTCTGTGAACGTCTGGTTGTTGCAGAGGGCGCAAAAGTAGTTTTTAAAAGTATATCCCGACTTCATGTTTGTGATTGGTAGAGATGAAATTGGGTCGTATGCTGAATTCCGTTCGCCCTCGCATCCTTCTCGTACCTGTTGGAAATGTTCCAAATCACTGAAATTACATACTGTGGGATGATCCGAATCAACCAGAAATTGATATTATTAAATCCACTCTGAGTTTTTACGGTATTATTTATTGGGGTGGAACTTGCGTATTGGTTTACACTTAAAACAAGTAGCACTGGAATTCCTAATAGCTTGGCAAAATATTGGCAAAATATTTGCCAGCTGGTTGCAGGTGTGCCCAAAGTCCAAAGTTTCCTTGGTTCATAATTTATGAAATTTTGATTAAGTTTTGAATGTTGAATTCGTGACTTGAAGATTCACTTTGGTTAGTTCCCTTCCCATGACAAAACCAAGTTTTTCCACCACCGCAGCTTAACTTTTCGCGTTTTCGCCATAATTTTGAATTCGGTTGAGTTGATTTTTGGCTTAATCCAAATCATTCCAAGTGCGATTCCTTGAGGGCATTGTGTAAAACATTTCTTTTGTTTTCACGTGTGCTTATGCTAATTCGGAATGATGTAATTGGTCAAACATGAAACCAAAACAATGGGATTTCATGTGAACTTATTTCCACGGAGGAGGAACTCAGGAAGCAAAGAAGGCCAGTGGACGGCTGACTTTTGTAAAATCGCACATAATAAACGTACATACTAATTTTCTCAATCAATTTCCTACTTGGTTGAACATTTTAATTTGACTGCAGCCATAAATTAAAGTTTGACAACTACTAATTCAGCAGTTAGACAAAGCGGCACGTTATTAAACATCAGGAATGTTCACAAGAGATGCTAAAAACCTACTTGAAAATAAGGGTTTTGACTCAACCTCACATAAATTTTGAATTTTGAGTTTCCGACACGTAATCAAACATGGCTACCGCTATAATTCATTCAATTAACTAGGCAAATGAAAGCTTGAAAGTTAACAAGGTTAGTTAACACGTACACGATTCACTTCTGTGAAAAATTGGAATTTTTGCCTGCCATTTTGAAAGTTAAGCGCCGCATGTTAAGAAAATGGAGCAAAATTCGGACGATTTTCACATTTCATTTTAGTTTCACATATAACAAGTGAAAGTTAAGTTAATTTTTGTCACTTTGAAAAATGTCGCAAAAATTCTTTCCTTCAAAGTGGGAAGTAGTGTTGGACCATTTCATAGGAATGTTGGATACTTATCATAAAATGTAATTAGCAAAAAAGTGTAGGATTTTGCACGTATTTTAAAAGCACTTTGTTCATTTCAAGACACGAAAAACTGCAGGCTAATGACTGCATTGAATCATAATAGCAGTTGTGCAAATTATCGTTTCCTTGCACGCCATTCCTAACACTGAAGCTCATTTAAATCTCTAAGCTTACCAGTTGGTCTTTCCATGATGCCGGGCAATTGGTCTTCATGTAGAGAGACCCAAATTGTCTTAGTGTGACACATTCGAATAAATCATTCTTCCTGTAGGTGACATTCGGGTCACGACGGTATGGAGAGTCAACGCAACAGTCTTCATAGACGATACACTGCTGGTCGCAATTACAATTACGACGCTTAGGGTCGTTCATCATTGCGCCTAAAAATGAAAAATAATTAAACCTTAAGAGTCCCGTTTAAGAGTCATTAGCATTATAAGCAAGTCCTTTAGTTAAGCGGTGTTCGTTTGATCTATTTAAAAAGTTGAAAAGTCCGAGATAATAAACTTACCATTTCTGTCGTTTCTGCTCGGAGCGCATGAATCTTTTGGCAAACAGGTTTTATTCGTTTTTTCAATATCACCATAACTCACACGGGTCGGACGGACTATTGAAGAACGAATTGTCCTCGGGATCTCGGTTTTACTACTACCCGATTTCCACTGGGCAGAGGCCGGGAGGGTCAAGGAAATGATCAAAAACGCAGTCGTAAGTAAGATCAGTGGCAATGTCCTTGGCGTCACAGATGAATCAGCTCGTCGTCTCGACGCCATCGTTGCATGACCTTTAGCCTGGGGTTGGGTTTTGCATATTTGTAGAAACGCAGGTTCCATCTTGTCGTCGGGGAACATTACCCCTCTCCACTTCGACGAGCAGGACCACTGATTACTGCAATTAAAAAAACACACTCTGGTCATCGCTCTGCCTCAAGGTACTTTACGTAGAAAGTTTGAAACATTCTTTAGAAAATTGACAATAAAGGTAATCTCCAAATCAATCAGAACTCCTTTTGTACAAAATATGGGCAGAAGTGGCTGTCTCCTTTTGACAGTCATCTTGACTTCGAGTGACTTCGAAAAGGCGATTGTTTGCGACTGCGCGTGAAATTCTAAANATGACTTCTAAAAGGCGATTGTTTGCGACTGCGCGTGAAATTCTAAATGAAGACACGCGTTAGAGTAACTGACTTGACTGTAGTACAATTGGATTATTTTGGATCATTTTCATTTGATGATTCTTCTTTCGATCAAAATATCCAGTTTGTATTCATTGGTTCAATGACAGATGAAATGGCAGAGTCATCGTAGTCTCGATGATTAAATCTTAACGACTTAAAGTAATGATAGATTAGGGACAGTGGCAACAAGGCAGATTCAGGTTCTCTGTCTCTTTTCTGCACAAACTTTGCAACTTTTTATCTCCTGCTTTGAAGGTAATGATTGCCGACAGTTTTAAGAAATTCCCATTGTGCTACATAGTCTGGTTATCACTCCAAACAATCACGTCGATTATTTAATGCCTGCAGACCAGTAATTTAAGTTATGAGGCTTGGGAGTTATTAAATCAAATTGTGACACAACTTTAATGTCATTAGAGGCAAATTGAGCATCAAGGGATCAAGTGCATTTGAGCTTAGAGGGTTGCTTAGCAACACTTGTGTCTCTCGTGTCCGGCAGAACATTCTTTTTCTTGCATGTCTTCAGCATAAACCCTCATTCCCTCATTATACTTTCTTAATAAGTTTCATTTTCATTGCCACTTAGGCCCAGGTTATTTCTCCCTTGCGGCTTGGCTGAATTCGAAGAAGGAATCTGACAGTAAAAACCTCGCATGGGATTCCAAAATTGCGAGAAATACAAGGCTCAATAATCACGAAAAAAAAAGTGAAAACAAGATGCTCCGAGGGGAATTTCTTAAGAAGAGGATTCGGAACTGAAATTGATGTAATAAGCTCGAAGGTCTTCGACTGCCATCTGCGACTCTGTACAAAGTGTCATACGTCGTGAAGGTGCAGCCTTTAAAGCTGGCAGTTCCTACCCTTAACTACCTAAAAGACCAAACGGTGACCTACTTTATAATATTGTACCCGGATGCTTTTAGTTTCACTATATTCATACGGGGATTTCCAAAGGATCCTTCATCCTGAGAAGAACTAAAAGGGACAAGGATTCTTTATACTCAATGTAACGACCTTGTCCTTCTCAATGCCAAATACCCGGGTTGGGAATCCCCAGGACCCTGCGGGTTTTGGATTACTTACGAGTTGGTTCTGCCTACTACTGCCTTACGAGTTGTACATTCATTAATGTACGACTGCGGCCGTGATAAGAATTTTTAGTAGAAAAAACACACGTTGAAAATCAGTGGAGCGCAATGAGACATGGGGGTCAAGGGATTGTTTTTCTATTGTTTCTAAGCTTAATTCATTTTGCACATTGCAAATAAAGTATGGTAAGAAATCGTTATTTACGACAATGTCCTTTAGCTTTTCTTTTTGGCATAGTATAGACGCAGACGTCGATTATGGAGGTGCGTATGAATTGCCAAAAGGCAACAAGAGAAAGTGAGGATTCATTCATTGTTAGAATTGCAGAAGTGGCAAGTGTCTTTAGATTGAAGTGAATCTTCAATTTATTGACAAATTGCAATTCTTACGTGTGAAGGATGAATATGTACTCGAATGAATTATGATTTGAGTGTAATCAATTGGATTTGGAATGCTCCTCCTTATTGGAGTTAAATCGTAGTTATTTTGCAATTTATTGGGAAGGGCGGAACATTTAACGTTAATTAATTGCTGTTTTCCTTTGTTTGAAAAAGACATTTGAAGCAATTAGAAATGCAACAGAGGACTTATGGAGTCCCGTTTGGAAGAAGATTGCGAGTCCTCATTTTGCCAATCAAACATTATTATCGGACATAAGAGGAATTCAAGATGAGCTGTATGGGCGGTAGGTTTTTGCAATATTAATGCAAGCACGTGCTTTGAAATTATACAATAAAAACCTTTTGTATTTGTCGAAATTTGTGATTTTATACCGTTAGCTTTTTAATTGATTTAATGGCATTTCTGCATTAGCTAAATAAGCTCCAATCCAATGACAAACACGAGACATGAAAAAGAAGGAATTGAACAAATGAGTTCTATTTCATGGTTAAAATTGTCTTCAAAGTTAATAGTAGACAGATGCAAACATGAGCTTTTGCTATTTGTATGTTCATAACTGCTTCTTAAATTAAATGGAATTAAAAGGATTGTGTTGTGTAACATAAGTTCTGCTTCGTGCATCTTGCTTTGACGATTATCTTCCATTTGAACATGACAAAGGCGTCATCTCAAAATAGCAAACAAACGGATTTCTGTTAAAGTTACGAAATCCAACTAAACTGTCAGCACAATTAAGTCAAACGGACTAATCGTTTAGAAAAATACAGCGCCCTTGTCTTTTGAAGGGAATTGTAATCCCGCATGTCCTTGGAAATCTGTTGCCTCATTGCTTCTTTAGAATGGAGAATTTCAGCTAAATTCTTTTAGCCTTAAGATGTCCAAATGTAATATTTTTTATTCCAAAATATTCAAATACTCAAACTAATCTTTACGTTTGCTTAACGTAGCTTTTCGTAGCACTTGATTTTACCACGAAAGCAGATGCCTCCATTGTAGCCTTTTTTAGTACAACAACCAGACGCCGTTCTGGCAGCAAAGGTACACTTTGAACATTCGTGAGTCTGCGCCAGAGCAATTTCTACGAAAAATAATCCAATAGGTTCAGAACTAAGAAAAATTTAAGTGTTTTAGATTTTAGGGAAATTACCCGCTAGAGCGACCAGAAGCACAAAAATAGGAAAAAACGTTTTGAATTTCATTGTAAAAACTGCAGTAAGGCTTTGGAGTAAAAATGCAACTGCTGGAATTACCGCTAGAGCGATCAGAAGCACAAAAATAGGAAAAAACGTTTTGAATTTCATTGTAAAAACTGCAGTAAGGCTTTGGAGTAAAAATGCAACTGCTGGAATTGCTGGTTCGAACTTTGGATAAGTTTGTGCAACTCCAATTACTGTTGGCAATTAATGAAAACTGGGACAAACCATGGCCCAGTTTAAATTAATCCTTAATGTATACAATCGACAATATTTCACATTTTTCTTGCCGCACCTTCCACCGTTCCTTTACTTGTAATTGTTTGCTTTCTTTTATTTAAGACTTCCTGTCTCAGCTCAGATTTCCACTCATCAATATTTGCATAAAATTAGCAAATCAAAGATCCATCCATTGTTCCTCTTCTCCTCATTAGAATTTCAGCTAGCCAACTTGAAAAATTTTGCAAGAACCATATCTGACTCATTGTAAATTCCAAATTTTAAAAATGAACAAAAGGATGTCAGTCTCTGACGTGTCTTGTTCAGGATGTGATCTTGTTACTCCACACTCCAAATCAGGTTTTAAGATTGAAGGCACAAGAGGTACTTAAGGATCCTCCTGAAGTGTATTTTAATTAACCCACACTCCAATTAAAGTGTTAAAATCATCAGCAGAAGCTTAAACGCAGAATTCACGTGGCCATAACAATAAATCCGTAAAGGAAGAGCAGACCTTTGGGAAACTTGTTTCTGACAGCTTGATGACTCTTCCATTTTAGTCTATTGGATATGAATATGCATTAGCGTCAGTCAATGTTACGGTTACGGTATTCTTGGTTTCCAGGCTGCACCAGGGGTATAGAGGTCAAAACCCAGTGAAGGAAAACAAGGAATTTCTACTAAAAGTATAAAGTACCAACGCCACTAATTCCTCTGCGCCTGCTCTAAAGTCAGCATCCCAAGGCATTATGGCAAAACATGATGTTGAAAACATAGGAATTAAACTTGAGCAATTCATACCTGCTCAAAATGTCAAAAGTGAATGAATGGGCCACCATCTAAAAACCGTTAATTGAACAGCCTCTGCCACCGGCGGGCAACTAAAGGCCTTCAGAAATCATCCCCAATCATCCCTCCTACCCGTTCGACTGGGATCGGAGCACAATGTCGAAAAAGGTGAGCAACAGAGGAACAATGCTGAAGAATTTAAGTAGAAAAGTGAGCCAAAGGACGCATAACGTTTTCCAAATGTTTTGGCAAATTCACACATCTGTAAGAAGATTAGGATCAGAACCATTGTCTACAATTTAACCTCCACAGCAGGATTAATTTGAACTCGATGTTTCATGAGCCATGCTAAAATCTACATCTCTTGGATTCAAAGATTTAAGAATTAAAAAATAAACTTTCTCTGCTGCCATATTGCAAACTGCAAGGAACCATTTTAGCTCAGGGCTTAAACTTTATGAAAATTAAATTAGGGTCAGACTGTGGCTTTCCTTTTGGAGGTTATGTCAACGTAGTACGCACTTGTGCGTCAATCTTTGAAGTTTCTCTGAATGCATATGGAAAGTGATAAAGTTAATCTGAATTACAGGAAATCCTTAAGCTTATTACTCATAGGACAATTTTAATCTAAAGGGCAATGTGCTTCCACTTCTTCTATTTATTAAGCAAAGCTCTTTTATCAAACGTTGAACATTCTGAGCAATGCAGATGACGTTTGAAAGTGATTTCAAATGCTTCTGAGCAACACGTTAATGTTTAATTGTTGCTGTTTCTGGCTCACTTTCTTCAAATCCTGAGCTTCGAAAATAGGAAAATGGCCTAGAGGCAGTGGTGCTACTTTTCAGATTTCTGTCTGTCATCGCGTGACCAAAACTGTAAATAACAATAGTCCAGAATACAATGGAATTCCAGGAATTCACAAAAGACAATGCGCTCACTACATATTTTAAACTTGGAATTCGCAATGATGACGAAAGCTTGAAATCCTTAGAACTTTAATTTTAACATGAAAGGTCCATGACGTCAAGCGGAAATGTTAAGTTCAGACATTAGTGGCAAATGACGACATTTTTTTGGACTTATTTGAACGGAACGTAGTACTGAACAGAATTTGGCATTATTCTAACAATATGTTGAAAAAGGGCAAAAGTGCCAATTACTCTTAGCCCGGTTGACTACATTGACTGTCAATTTGCGTAGATTTCAAAAGATAAAATTGATTAATTAGACAAGCATGGAAGGAAGACAGGTTTCAGTGACATTCCGCTGATATAAATCTTTTATTTAATGAAATTAATTCTCACCAGATTGGAGGATCGGCGTCCTCTCATAATCCAATCAGTTGACCAAATGTCGAAAATCCAATGAAGGATTTTATTCAGAATTCAACGGGTTTTGACCTACTTGAAATTCGTTGATGAGGAGAGAACAGTTACACAAATGTAGAATGAAAATTATAAATTCACTTCAGTTTAGAGTATAAAAGGAGAACTTCCATGTGCTTCAGTCGAGTAATCATTCAAGACTAATCGGTCGACAGTCATTTGGCTTTGGTCTGAATCTCTGAGAAGTGGAGGGGGATGAATAATGTCCATGGGGGTAGGAAGACAACAATGGGATGAGACAGGTAGCAAATAATGAACATGGGAATATCCCTTGGAATAACATCAAACACACACCATTGTTGGCTTTATTCTGAGGTAATAAGGCAACTATCGTAATGGAAATTAAATTATGCCATAATTCCTCTGATTTCAGAGTTTCGAAGAAGGTTAGGGAATGGAAGAAATTGACAAAAATAGGACAACCTTTGAACCCAACTTGACAGCTTAGTTTTAATTAACTTCTTCTTCACAAAAGCTGATTGGAGGTAGGCTTTAAAAACAATGATAAACTCCACCCTGAATCAATTCACAAAAAGATTTTAATTGCATCTTCTTTTGAATGAATCCATACTTGCAGAATTCCATGTTTGGATTGTGCTAATTGCTCCAACAGTGATGACACTTAAGATAATTCATTACCAATTTTCATCATCTTCACTTTTAAAATGAAAGAAACGAAAGCTTTTGTTTAAGGTGAAGTGATGAACTAGTTTCTTTGTTGTTCGGTCATCAATTAACTTCAGAAAGGAAACATGAAACGAATTTTAATAGGATGGGAACGAAAAACAAATTGATTCAGCACATTGATTTCTAATTAATGAAGCTTTTAAAACCAAAAATTCAATCTTAGCGTACAAAAAACAAGAAGTTTAATTCGGGTTTGTTAAATTTTAATTTGACATTTATTTAATTTCAATTGGTAAAATTTACAAAAGTTTAGGAATAGATTGAATGAAAAAGGTTAATTTGAATACCCCAACTTGTGCCTTTTACTGACAGAACGCTTTGCCTTTTACGCAAACGCTTTTAATCGCCTTGTTCAAATCGCTGCTGCCGCCGTAGAGGTAGCAACAATCAGCAACAATATAAGAACAGAAAGAATTGCAAGCTGGAACATATCGTGCTCTGGACAGAGAAACCGCAGCTTCAGACATATCTGCAAATAAAAATTGGCCTTTAATTTTAAAAATTATTACAATCACTACCAATTCTACCTGATAGAGCGACTGTGACTGCGAAAATCGTGAATAACGCTTTGTAGTTCATTTGTTGTTTGGTGTCGAAGGCCAGCCAAAAACTTGAAGGTTGAATAGAGTAGCGTTTAGAGCAAGCAGAGGAGGATACTTTATAAATATGTCATTAAAATGTCAATCAATTGTTACTAATTAAATCAACACTGAAACACAGTCAAACTCGGCATCCTCTGGCTCATAATTAAGGATGCAGTTGCGGAAGTTTGGTTTACAAACAAGGGTTAACCACATTTAAATATTTTTTAAATTACGTGAAGGAAGTTATTGGAAATTGAAGCCTGTAGGAGCATTTTGGATTGACCTCTGACCTGCTCTACCAAAAATGTCATGTGGCATCAAAGCAATGGAATATTTCCATTCCATATTCTAATAATTGTAATTTAGTTTGACCAATTCCATGAATTTGGAGCTTCCGGTGAATTCTAATGAAGCTGTTGTGTTTGTTAGTAGGTTGAGCTTTAGCTGACATGCAATTGTGTTATGCATATTCCACAAATGATGACAATAGAAGCGATGGATTTAACTATAGGCCATCTGTTTTATCCTTTTGTGGTTCTCCAGTGGGTCTGGAACAAATCAATAAAATTGAACACAACGCTTGCGTGAATTTCAGCCTTTTTCCCTTCTGACACACTGGAAGCAGATCTTAGATTCTATTTTCACAGCTACACATTGTCTGAAAGTCTTCTATTTTTCACCATATTGCGTAAATCCATAAGCAAATAGAATCCCAGTCCTAAACTGAAATTATTTGATTGAATTGATCGCATTGAAATGGGAAATGCAGATACAAAACTTCATTTCAGAAAAGCATTTGTAGAACTATCGACTAAAACAAAGGTAAACTCTCATCAACCAGCTCATTTCTTATTAAGAAATAACTTTATTGCCAATATTGCAGCCAGTTGATCCAAATGACGATGAATTCTGGGAGCAATTTTGGTCCGACGGCCTTGCAAATTCCGGTGATATTTTCACCGTCATTCCCTCAAATGAGATTCGGCAGCTACGGGATGAGTCGCCAAATAACCTGGCCACGCTGTGTTATAAATCAGTCGAAAAATTAGTCAAAGCTGTTGATACGAGCTGTCGGACACAACAGGATCAGCAAGTTGGTCAGTTGTAAAATTCAACTTGGATTTTTTAATGCATAAATATCCTCAGCATTTGACAGCATATTGTCCTCATTATGCTGATAAATTATTGCGTTTTTTTAGCTTTGAACTGCATCCGACTTTTGACCCGTATCATCCCGTACATGTTTGAAGACCCTGACTGGCGAACATTTTTCTGGTCAAGCCTTCCCAGTGGTCAACCGCATGAGGACGATGATACGCTCCCATTGGCCAAGGCACTGGTCAGCTCTCTTTGTGTGAGTTTAATTTCCATTACATTAAAATATGCAGAACCTCTCGAATCCCTCAACGAGACAATTATAAAGATTTTTCATCAGTCAGTGAAATTGAAATGGAAGAATTACCATATGATTAAGTCGGCCATTAAGTGAAGAAGGAGGGGCAAATGCATCAATCCAAATTCATGATTTCCATAAAATCCACACTTTTTTCATTATACAGGATTTACTCTTCTGTCCGGACTTTACAGTATCAGCAAATAAAAAATCTGGACCGGTGAGTTATACAATTCAAGTTATATTCCAATTCCTTCCTAAACGAGTTTAACACAATGCTAACGGGACTTACAAAACGACGAAAGTCGTTCCTTTAGGCGGAAACAGGGTTAATTAGCACCTTAACTTAAACCTATAAGGGCCCTCATTAAAAACACTGAAATGGCGCAAGCGCAAAACAAAAGTTTGCACAATTTGCACAAAAACAAAGCTTTGTGCCTGCCTTTAGCTTTGTGTCCCCTTTGTTACCTCTTTTATCAATTGCATTTACCTAACATTACGTTTTGTATTAAAATGGCAGTTTCCAATTGGCTAATTGTTTTTGTTTTACAGGACAAAGCCGAAGACCTCGCTTCTATTGACAGTTGTGAATACATTTGGGAAGCAGGGGTTGGATTTGCACATTCACCTCCACACAATGTTCAACATGATGCTAATCGGACAGAAATTCTTAAACTACTGCTAGCTTGTTTTAGCGAAACGATTTACGTATCGCCTGTGGGTAAGGGCCTTTTAGAAGAAGGAATGGACTCATTTAGTTTAAAAATTGGCTCTCTTTTCTCCTTCCTTTTGTTCCAGGTGACGCCTTAGTTCCAAACAAATGGATCGAATATTTTTCATCTGGTGACAATCGCCATACTCTTCCGCTCTTCACTTCCCTCCTGAACGTCGTTTGTTCTTACGATCCAGTAGGATTCGGAATGCCTTACAATCATTTACTTTTCAGCGATTCTCGAGAGCCACTCGTTGAAGCTGCTCTCCAGGTCCTGATTGTTGTTTTGGATCATGATACAAACAACTCATGCGAGGAAGATGTGAGTTTAATTAACTTAATAAAAAAAACTAAGTAATTAAGCAGGAATGGCCGTGAAATGGCGGTGTGACATGAAAAAGAACTTCCGAGTTTAAAAGATTTATGGAGCTAATTTCAGTCGAAGATAAAACTTAGACCCTGAGACTGTCCCTGCTTTTGACGGTCTTCTTGACCGTCAATTTAATTATCATTTTTAACAATTCCTTTGTGATTTTTTTAGACGACGCCGAACATGGATAATCTTTTCATCAACTACATTTCCCGAATTCATCGTGAAGAGGATTTCACATTTATTTTGAAGGGCTTTACAAAACTACTTAATAACCCATTAACACAAACATATTTACCAAATTCAACAAAGAAGGTTCAATCCCATCAGGAACTGCTGGTGTTCTTCTGGAAAATGTGCGATTACAACAAGGTATAAGAAAACAAACAGAATGATGATGAAAATCATAAGAATTCCATTAAATTTCATTTTTAGAAATTTTTGTACTTTGTTCTGAAAACGTCGGACGTCCTTGACATCTTGGTTCCAATCTTGTACCACCTGAATGACTCCCGAGCTGACCAATGTAAACCACAAACCCAAACAAAAGCAGCTCTGCAAAAAGCAAATCTGCAAGCAGCATTGTTTGGCATTTGTTGAATTTGAAGATTTTCTTTTGTGGTTTTCAGCCCGAGTTGGATTGATGCATATTGGTGTCTTCATTTTGCTGTTGCTGAGTGGCGAGCGGAATTTCGGCGTGCGTCTAAACAAGCCGTACAACATGACACTGCCAATGGATATCCCAGTCTTCTCTGGCACTCATGCGGATCTTTTAATAATCGTTTTCCATAAGATTATT
>VNWY01001566.1:0-13803 GCA_009869845.1 Pseudachorutes palmiensis
TCACTTAATTTGATGGGACTGTTAATTAGTGTGATAATTGGAGCGTAAAAACTACAAAAGAAAACACTGTACGCACCTGTGAGTCTGCACCGCCTGATACGCTGAACCCCAGCCCAAGTCCGCGGTGATCCCGTTGAAGTCCAACTTGGAAAATGGAGTCTATGCAATAAATTAGCAAAGAAATTAAACAATGAACTTGTTCTAAAAAGTTTTGCATATTTACCTTCGGAGATGAATGGAAATCCTGGATATGGCAAATTGTAGTCTAAGCTCATTGCTGAAGAGTGATGATGGGACTCATGACTCTGTCGCTGACTCTCCGTCCACGATTTCTACAAATTAATTCTTAATTAGGATTAACTGAATACTATTGGTCCAATTCAATGCAAATCAATAGAAAGTTTATACAGTTTATACCACCGTGGCTTCCAAAGTGCCAACACCTACTGTAAACGTTGCTCATTATTCTGATTCGTCACCGGAGACAAACTCTGCTTGTGTGGTTGCATTAATTTCCTGTCAAATGAGCCAGTTCCTAAACTGATTTCTACAAGGTCATGTGATTTACCTTAAAAAGCTAGGAAGAATGGGAACCTCCTAATGGGAAAATGAGCTTAATTTTACACCTGCTCGATTCCCGTGTTCAAGGACAGGAATTGTTTTCATGTGGGGATTCAGTGGGTGTGGATGAATTTGAGCTATCCAATATACCTTTAAATTCATTCAACCTCACTTCATTATGCAACTCATCTTCAGCCATTGTTTCCTTCATTAATTGCGTGGGTGGAGAGCATTGTTGGGAAAAAGATGGGAAAAACTACACCCACTTTAATCACGATCAAATGGGACTGGGTTTTTGGAANTGGATGAATTTGAGCTATCCAATATACCTTTAAATTCATTCAACCTCACTTCATTATGCAACTCATCTTCAGCCATTGTTTCCTTCATTAATTGCGTGGGTGGAGAGCATTGTTGGGGAAAAAGATGGGAAAAACTACACCCACTTTAATCACGATCAAATGGGACTGGGTTTTGGAACTGCGCATGAGCTTGTGAACCTCACGCGTAAACAACTCCTCGTGTTTTACTTTTTGCATGTCTTACCTGTCTTCGCTTGTGCTGGGATGATTGGTGAGCTGTGATTGAATGTAGAGCGACTGGTATCTGACATGTCACCATTTGAATAAGAAATGTCACCATAGAGCGCAGGCTGGGAGGCCCTGACGCCTTCATCGAATTCCCGCTTGACGGAAGCGTTAGAATATTCCAGCATATTTTCATTCGTGTGTTGAGTCACATCCGGACACGAAGCAGCAGCGTAGAGTTTCGCTCGGTTGCTAATTTTCTCCGGGATTTCACGGCCTCCTGGCCTATTTCGTCCGCCTGAAATACAATTTTCCTTTACATAAAATTATGCACTCTAGCTTTTCTGATTGGCTGAGACAATCTGGTGTTGGTTTCGGGATCCGGGAGGATTATTCTGAACGTGTGACCCTCATATGTCAACTTCAATCTCCGCTTCCCCCTTTGGGGAAAAGCATCATCTTTAGAATAAACAAGAAGTTCTTTTGATCATCTCGCCAAATTTTTGCGCAAAAGAGGAAACGGAAATTGTGCAAGGATAGAAAAAAAAAAGTAATCTACACCCACAACATGCTCCTTGAACCGAGCAGCGCCTTTTGTTTATGTCTTACAAATCCATAAGACTCCGTAATTGATACGCCTTGATGTACACCCGTGTTAAATTGGGCGCTCAACTGCGCATGGCTGAAGATGCTTTTGATCATAGTAAATGATCTCCAACCCCTGACGACAATTCGACCGTTATCGCTTTTAATCCTGAACTTTTGCTCCACTCATCTCATCATCTTGAGATCGAATTTCATCCTAACATGCTGAATTTGATATCCCTGTTTTCTTTAACGATGTTCACACTTTAAATCTCACGCGCCGCTGCACACACACCAAAGAAAATAATGAATATGCCTTTACCTTTTTTGGATAGGTTGTTAATCAAAGCTTCAAGCACGGGAAGCTGCATGAAGCGATTCTTGCGAGGGGGCTGCTGCACATGCTCCAGTTCACGTCCTGCCTTCCGACGGTAGCGAGATGGCGAATATGACTGGGAATTTGGCGGCAGGTCCCAAAGCTCTGCTGGAATGGAATGACTTAGGCCGTTCTTATCCGATGAAATGCACTGTTGTTGATTCCCATTGATTCCATAGTACTCGTCCTTGTGAGCAGTGTTGTGGGAATTCAGTCCATTGTTATGAGATGTGGCCTTGGCACAGTCAAGGGCGTGACTCGACTGGCTCCGTGATTTCAGACGGCCACCGCGTGTTCCTTGAGGGGTTGTCGTACCACTTGGAAAAGTACTTCCGTTTGCACCCATGCCAAATGACAATTCTGCAAAATTCACAGATCAAGTGTCAATTTACTGAGGTTTGGATGTGGAGTGAAGAACTTTTTGGAAAACTGCTGAAACTAAAACTTGACATTGGAATGGGGCATCAGCATATAAAGATGAGACAGCAGCGATTGTTAAAGAGGCGGAGGCTAATTTATGCTTTTGAGCTGTCTGTCTAAAAATGTCATTTCTTTGTTAGTTTACTTTTATTTTAATTCCAAGTTTATTGTCACACGCCAAAAGCCAAATTTTACCAAATTGACCGGAAATTACAGACTTTGATGACATTTGTGATTAGCTTTTGAGTACTCTGTCAAGGACAAATCAAAAATCAAAGCCAAGTCCACACATTTTTTTTTCAAAGGCTTGCTATTATTTACTACATGTGACTGAAAATTTAAATTATTTTTATCTTTGCTAATTTTTCTAAAATTTTTGATATTTTTATAACTTTTCTACCATATATTTCATTACAATTTAAACAATATTAGCTCTGCTACTTTTTTACACCCGAGTTGGCATAAGCTTGATCTTTTTTACGATTCCGAGCTTATCACTTCTAAGGTCAGTGAATTGATGCATTCACGTAATCTTGTAACTTGGATTTGGACATGGTGACATGCTAATTGAATTAAGGCCTTTGACTCTTGAATGCAAAAAGGTGAGCAAAAATTGCTCCAGTTAAAACTTCTAGGAGAAAAGTTGTATAATGTAATTTCCATAAAAGAAAAGGATTTCATGAAAAATTTCCGTCTCGATGCTTCCATGTATATTAAAGTTTAAAGCCGCCTTTTGCCTTGGAGTCATCCCATAAAAATAATGTTAGTTTAAAATGGTAATATTTTCTCCTGTAGCGGCGTCTGGAGTTCTTGATTCTAAATGGCAAGTGGACCGGAAAGAACTGGAAATGAGGATCTAACCTGTGTTATTCACATTGTGTTCTGGCGAACATGTCATGACCGGATGCACTTGAGCATGGCGCTTCTGCTGGAAACTGGAATGACAGTGTCGCTTCTGACTTTTCTCCTTTTGAAATGATTCCAGAAAATCTGCACTTTGAATTGGTTCCCGAGCGGAATTAATTTTAGCTAGTCGTTTTTTCTTCTTGATTTGATTAACGTCGTCACTTTCTCGGTCCTTTTTCAAACCATAGAGTTGGAAACTTTTCTCACTTTCACCATCTCCGCTTGTTCCTGTAAATAGGAAAATGAGATTAAAATTAAATTCATTTATGCAAATTGAGATTCTTCAAAATATGCAAGATTGAAGGGGAGTTAAAGCTTTCGTTTTGGTGGACGGTGTGGATTTAAATCAGGACAAAGTGCTCCCATTCAACCTTTTGCAAAATACGGTCGTGGTCTGCTTGCAAAATCCTCCGCAGAATAAGTTACTATACACTCAAAGCCTTAAACTGGATTTTCCTGGCCAGAAATTCCACCGCATTTGTTCCCAAACTATTCACTCGGATTTAACAACAGGCGGGATAAGTTTCTCCAGAGGAAATCCAGGGTTTTCGAAGGATCCGTAGTGAAATCTTTCCTTTTTTCGAATTCTGACTGGTATAGTTCATGGTCAACGAACTTTATTAAAATTGTCCCATTGTGAAGTTGAGCTTGAGCCAAAAAAGCAGAGGGGGCTCAATTTTCAAATCCACTGCGACAATTGAAAAATATCCACGTGGATGAGTTTATAGCGCATGCGTCAAGGTCTATAGAAAGCGGCTTTTGAAGACAAGGATCTTTCAATGGCGGTGGCGGTGGGTATAAATGATTGGATTTTTCTATGATTGAGTGCCTCTAAGCCAAAAGTTCAACAGGGAACAAAAGTGAACAAAGTCGTCAATCTTGGATTCCACGTGTGAGATACTTTTGTGCAGAATTTTTAAAAGAAGTCGAGCCTAATAAATCATTTTGTATACGGCGAAAGGATATTGGTTGGAAATTCAGAGATGCGAGATGTGTCACTCAGACCTTTAAACTCGGCCTTGTGTCAAGTGAACTCACCGAAATGTAGATTCAAAGATGGAGAACAATGAAAAAAAGATTTGTGTCGAATTCCCTGGAGAAAGGATGCAAAAATCAATCACAGTCTCCTTTAATCTCTACAGGAATCCACTTCCAGATATTGGAAAAGAAACTTTCCTGGATTTCAAAATTATAGAAACACAACCGTCCACTATAGACAATAAATATTCAATGTTGAACATATTATGCTGTGCTATTACTTCCTGGGCAGGTGCATTTGTCATTGTTTGGACTTTCAGGTCGTCCGGGTTACCAACTGGACTAGTTATGAAGTATATCGCCCGAATTCGGAGCGAGAGCATATGGCCACTAGAGCATCAGTCACACGAAAATGCGATTAAGGGAGTCGGATGTTTATAATGAGGTAAAACATGGAATAAATGGTGGTAGCACAGATCAGTAAGCGATATAATTCTGGAATTATGCAGTAAAAGTGAGAAATAAAAGGCTATTTTGGTCTCCGCTGAGTGTTTACTAAATTAACCTTTAAACTCAGAGGTCATCATCACATTTTAGAAATTGGTTTTTAAATGAGGAAGGACGCTGGGAGACATTGGAAGAAGGACAGAATGAATGTATAAAGCAGCATCTGCTTCATTTAGGTAAATACGGGTATCATTTATTCGGGGCATGCATAGCCCATATTTCCTCTGGAATTTATGACCAAAATCAATATGAGAAATGAGCACCAAACTTTTGCAATAAGAAAATTCTAAATGCAACATTTGTAATTATACTGGTGCTTGCAAGTATTTGAAAACTTTGTCTGCCATTTGTGCAAATAGTAAAATCTAAGGGCTGGAATGCTCCAGTTCATCATCCAGCTTGTGGGTTAGGCATTTTACGACATGGTGAAGATGTTTGAGCATTATAGAGCCCATGTGTTACGACGGAGAGGCACGTAGTTCCATAAATGTGGATCCAGCGATTACTCCAGATTGAGGAGTGTTGCTGGAGTCTAGTAAAGTCGACCATTAAATTGAGTCTCACTCGGATATGATGACTTTCTCCAGTCCCTGGATATTAAAGCAAATACACCTGCCTCCTTCGTAACTTAGGATCTGGAGTGATTAAAATTATAACTCCAACAGGATTATGAGAAATGGGGATTGCAATTTGTAATTAGAGACTTGAGACTGCCGATAAAATGGATAACTAGGTTAAAAGCGTCTCTTGAACATCTCATAAATGAATCACTTTCAGAAAAAGCCCATGTGCAAAAGAACACTTCAAAATCAAGTGCAAATTAATTAAATTCCTAGTGACTTTATTTTATTTAGTGCCGCTTTAGTGTCAAAAACTTATTGGCAAAATGACAGGAAATTAAGAAATGCAATTTACCAGAGTGAACCAAAAGTGAAAGTGAAAGCCTGCTAAATTCAATTTGAATTTCTAGGGTTTTCTTTGCTTTCTTTACTTTCACACGCGTGATGTAAATCAAAGTGATTGATTTCAACGTTTTTATGATCGTTAGGTTAGAAATTAGGTTATGTTAGGTTAGATTGACGAGAATCGTCAGAATATCCAAATTAGCGTCATTGTCCTTGTTCTTGACCATTTTTGGAAAATCAGCAGGAAAAATAAGTACGACATCAGGAAAAATTGTTCAACTTGGCCAAAAGTTGCCAAAAAGTGGCAAAAAGTTGTTGACAACTGTGAGACTCGAACTCACGCCCACGAATGGACCAGTGCCTTAAACTGGCGCCTTAACCGCTCGGCCAAGTTGCCTACTTACCAAGAACAAGAGAAAAACTGGGCCTGGTTTTGCCAAAACGAAGAAAACTGTAGTTTTTGGATAAGATAACATTAATTAATGATAAAATTAATATATTTTATATAATATTAATGTATAAAATGAATAATTAACATAACTTTCAGTTAAAAATAATTCCATTACGTTGTTGTAAATACTGGATTGGCAGAAGTCGCATAATTTTTAGAACCTCAGGAAGCTGGTTTTTAATAGACACAAAATGGACTCCAAAAAATGCTTTAATTTTTAAAATGGCTACCTCTAATTTAGCTTCATAATTTTAGAAGCTCAGATTGCGTTGCTTGCTTTAATTTTACGCTTCAATTTAAATTAACTTTTGCTTTCTAAAAGTTATTTCTTCGGTGCAGCAACGAAAGTGAATATAGAGAAAGTGTCTCAGCGTGCCCCTAAAAGTTTTCAAATTCAACTTCAACACAACGAGTAATGGCAGAGGTCAGTAGGTCAAGGAAAATGTGGTTGTTAATGATTATATTTTGATAAACATAATTGTGTGTAAGCGGAAGTGTGATTTCTCACGAGATTCCAAAATTGCAAGTGATTGCATCTCTGTGGCTTTTGGATTAGGATTGGAATTTGCAATTCCTTTCTGTAGCACAATTTCAATTTCATTTTAGAATTGAGCGAAACTAATCTAAATGGACATTGGATGTTTTGAGGGTTTTAAGGACCCCCACACACGTTACTTTTTAGATCCTTTCCTGTGAAAGTGCAGAGTTGACTTTCCCTTTTGTCAGTGGAATCCGTTCTCCCTTGTGCCAAAAATCCTTTTGTCCAGATTAAAGGGAGTGAATACGGAGTTTCCGGTCCTTGCACAAATACAACAAGCAATCATATCACTCTGAGCTATTTGTAGAAAATCCTACTGGAGAATAAATATTTCATCGTCCAAACGTCTAAAAGCTACCTTCCAACTCTAACCCTCCACAGATCAAATTAAACTTTCACGCATCCAGAAAACTTTATTCACTGTAGAAACCATCCACCAACTTTCTTGATTTGAGCAATCCCTAAAAATGCCTAAACCTCTACTGCACAAAAATTTAATAACATTCTACGATACTCCTTAATCCCCATAGCTCATACCCATCCCAGTACCCTCCGAGTAGAGTGGTGAAAGTCATGTTTGAAGAAAAGAAACGCACTTGAGCATAAGTTGGTTTCGTGATCAACTTTCCTTTCCTAAAGGCTAGGAAACTTTTTGAAGGATTCGGTGATTAGCTCCGGATAAAATCTGCTTAGAATTCCTCTCGAATTCTGCGATTCGTGTTTTCTTTCCATTGCGGAAACGTGACTGACAAAATCAGCACAATTTTGAGCAGTCGGCTAACACGATCGGAACAGATTCAAATTAAGCATACCAAAAATATACGTGGAGATTAATCTTTTCTTACAACCATACCATAACTCAACGTGTATAATACAACCATTACTTTTAAAATTCCCACGTAGGCATAGTGAAAAATAGGTGCCATGATTTTCCCATTCAGAAACCATTCTTTTTCCAAAATTCAGCCATCTGCTCTTCAGAATGGAGCACTGGGCGTGAGTATTTTATGCAAGGTGGAATTAGACTTTATTGTCTTCCGGTTGGACGTTGGAGTCATTGACACTTTGGGATGTGTCAAGGTAAGCTCCTTTTGCAAAAGTGCAAGTTGTAAAGTGACATCCTTATCCCCTTAAACAAAAATCCCTTCCGTCTTTCCATTTCATCTGGGAAGAATTCCTTTTCAGCCTCACCTGTGTTATATTAACATTTTCAGATGGACAAAATGTCTCCAGGCGGTGCAAGAATTCTTCTAAACGCACCAGTGAATAAGACTTGGAAATAACTAAAAGGGATTTTAAACTTCATTGGTTCTCTTAACCTTAAAGCACACACATGTCGCCAAGAAATTCAACATTGTAATGCCACACGACACGCCGCCCCAGGAATTTTCAATTTTAGTAATATTGAAATAAAAACATTTTAAAAATGTGGACACAATTTGCAACATGCATCGCAATGCTTTTCTTCACTGAAACCTTATTTTAAGCCTCTCGTTTCAGTAGAAATTTTACAACCTAGACCAAAGGTGTGAATGACTGTGGACATTTTGACAGTCGTACAACTTCCCTGAAGCACTTTTCCCTCTGTAACGTTCAGTACACAAGCCAGGATTTATTTGATAGCTCTTTGCCTCGGTGTATAGGAAGAGCTCAGTTATGATGATCCAGCAAGTGTCACACCTTTTTCCAGGCGCTTTGCTTTTAGAGGATTTCTGTGTTAACTGGCTTATAAATCTTGGGCATCATGGCCCCTCTGGGGGTAGGAAATGAACCCCGCTAACCTCAGAATCCAGCACATAATAAAACCCTGCATGGTGGAACCTTGGAAAGGAAATTGGGACCTTTGGTGACAGAGAATGAATAGAGCTGCTGCTGAAATTGTAATCATGGCTGCTCCGCTCGGTCATTCCTCATTACTCAGCATAAAGTCTATAAAGTTGATATGTAATTAAAAGAATGGGAGCGGAAAGGTCGAATGCGAGGAGCAAGTGTTATGGTTATGATCACTAGGATAGGAAAAGTTTGTCCAAAAGTAGGCTATGATGTCCCATCATATCCTCCATTTATAATGCCTCAATTAAGCCCATAGACTTTTACCCTGGTAATCCTGGAGTGCCCATTTACCCACCGCCTAATGCCCTGGAAATGACAATAATTACACACAAAAGTTCAACTACATGATGGGGATGGTGGTGCTACCGTTTTTATGGCAATGTGACATGGCCAGGGCAAGACATTTTCCCATTATGGAGATGATCCTTAAAATCAATTTGCAAATCTCCAATCTCAAAACACGCCGTTCGTAGATGTAAACAAAATAAGAAGAGTTTGCAGACCGTTACGATTATCATTTCTTTTCCTTGATGGGTCGGTCGGGTTCCGTAAAAGGTCACGAGCCGTAACCGCAGAAACACGAAGGATCGAAAGCGCACGAAGGAATTGGCATCTGGGTGACACCCATCCTTACCACACAAAGAAATGACCATAATTTTTGGAATAGTGTGCGGGATAATGGCCAAAGCAATTCAAAAACTTTCCTTAATTCCTGCCAACCTTCTTTAAGTTTTGCCTTATAAACTTCACTTAACTACAAAAAAGAAGTAAATAAGTGCATCTTCTACACCGCTGGCACTAAGTGGTCCTCAAGTAGACTTTGATTAAAGTCTTTTATGAAGAAACCACGACGACGCCACACTTTCCCTCGTAAAATTCAATCCTACCATCATCTGAGTATGGAGTCAAGTACCTCCATCAAATATAAATTAAGGATGGTGATCCCACTTTTTGGCGCAGGCGCATATATTGAGCTATCCTATATACGCCTTATGCTTCCTTTTATCCTATTTAGGACCATTTTAATTAAATCTTCATCATACTTTCCAAGTGGGATGAGGCACTCAAGGGGGATTACAATAGGACCCTTTCTACCTGCTTAATTCCTAGTCTTTTGCACCAAAATTCAATCAGTAGAAGCTGCCAGTGGTTTGGTTGAATGAGTCGGTGGAATGTCATTATAAATGGCATAAAGCCCATTACTGCGAAATGCTAAAAAAGTCAATTGTTGACATCGTATTGTGCAATATTCATCACACCGTGATTAAACTCACTTTCATAATACTTCCCGTCTGATTACATTCCATTCATGCTCATATGCTCAATAAAGCAAGAATTTATGCATCAGCGCGTGCATTTAGCATTGCGCAGAATCCAAAGGTCATTCAGTGATTGAAAAATGCCAATTGCCAAAAAGCTAATTACTAACCTTTTTGTTTTCTGTCTTTCTATAATGATGCAATCCGGAATTCCCTGAATTACGGTGAAAAATCAAGTCGATTCGATGAAAAACGACACTCGAGCCTTCGTCCATTGATCACTTGTACTTAAGGCTTTTGCACAAAATCGAGGTAGGAAATAAATCTGCAGAGCTTTAGATTAACATGGCAGATTTATTCCTAGTGGGATTTTCCTATAAGAAAACACGGACCAAACTCGCCCAAACGCTGAAGGATTCCATTCCGGCCCAATGAAAATTCCGTGTAATGCAAACCCAACGAATTATTAGCAACTGCAGCAATCCAGTTTTGAAGTTTTGCACTCTGCTAAATTGTATTTATAAGTTAGTCACTTTGCACAATAGGTTGACGCGTACGTCAAATGTGGCAATGTCGTGTGTCACTTCCTAATCACCAAACGTGCGTCGTTACTAATAAAGCCACAAGACAGGAAGAAGCCTCACAAAAACTATTGTCAATATTGCAAAAAAAAGTTTGAAGATTTGTGATCGGAATGTGCTTGGAGCAAGAGCTGAAACGTCAATGGCCGCATAGCTCACCTTGGGCTTTTTACCTGTTGGAATTCCGTCGTCGTCCAGATGCATCTCTCCCTGAAAATTCAGTCCGTGGGGGTTTACAAAGTAACAATGGGAAACCTACTGATCCGTATACTGCAGGAATTCCTCCTGCCATGGCTTTTGGAACAGGTAAACGGATACGAAGGATATAACTATATAGGGACAACAATGGATTTAAGCTAAACAATAAACTCAGTTTTACACGGTCCATGGATGAATGGAATTTTTCCGGTATAGAAATAACGGCTCTTGGCCGTGCGCTCCGGTGAAAGTCCTGTGCTCAACTGAGCTCTCTTGGTACACTGCAAAGGGACTTTCATGGATTTTGCAAAAGCCACAGGAACCATGCGAATTTACCACTTGCACTTTTGTTATAACAAAGATATCCATTCCATTCTATAACAAAATGTATATATTCAATATATTTGTGGGGTTCTTGCTTTTATAGTTTCGTCCATACGGTCAGTTTTTCTGCTTTGTGTATAAAATTTCCACATTTCCTTCCATGGAAGGGCAATCTTCCGAAAAATGATTTGTGTCTTAATCAACTGAGCTCTCTTGGTACACTGCAAAGGGACTTTCATGGATTTTGCAAAAGCCACAGGAACCATGCGAATTTACCACTTGCACTTTTGTTATAACAAAGATATCCATTCCATTGTATCAGTATAACAAAATGTATATATTCAATATATTTGTGGGGTTCTTGCTTTTAGTTTCGTCCATACGGTCAGTTTTTCTGCTTTGTGTATAAAATTTCCACATTTCCTTCCATGGAAGGGCAATCTTCCGAAAAATGATTTGTGTCTTACAGGAAACTTTTTTTTAGAATTTGCAAGTTGCGAAAAAGTCTCGTTTCACGAGATTTGTGGAGCACATAAATATTCAAGGAGGCTACTCCACTTCGCCTAGAAATGCTAAGTTATTTCGCATCAAATTGTGATTGATTGTGATTTTCTGTATATTGCAGAACATTTTAGAACAATTTACATTTAGTGGAAAGCCGTTTTCCCTAAAGTTTCCTGTGGTGTGTGGCAAAGCTTTTGTATTTGTATCAAGTTTGGATTTATTTTGTATCCAGAGTCGGAAGTCAGAGTCCATTTGTGAGTCATTTGAAATGGCCTTTTGGAAGGGAGAATGGGACATTGGTGTAAATGCCAATATGGAAACAATATGGCCAGCAGGAGGGAAACTTTAAATCTCCCTTGACAGAAAAGTTTTCCTTTGGAATGGCCCAGAGTGAATGCAAGGACGGGAGTCCATTGTCACCACAGTCTCTCAACTTAGTTCTTATTTAACTCACACTTTCACCAGAGTGAAAGTAGAAAGTAAAAGTGCTGGAGGAAACACACACTTTAAGCCTCTGATCTTTTCAACTTGGTACCTTTTAGAAGAGGGAACAATGGCTCCCTTAGCACTATGCAGTAGGATCCATTTCAGCCTTTAACTTTACGTTTTTTCACAATAATTTGGTACTAATGGACCATGCAGCCAAAAAAGTAAAGTGAAAGACCATGAAGGGAAAGTCAATATGTACAACTTGTTTGCATCACTGCAATGGCACGTGGAGGAAGACGTTACTTTTTTCGTCTGTGTAGCATACACATTTATTTTTTACGGAAGATTAATTTTAGCCAAAAACAATTTATTTCGGAGGATCCAACCCCCGCTGGGATTCTTGTTGTTTTGAACAAGGTCAAATCTAGATCTTTCGGTGCTTGCCAAAAAGCAGTGGCTCAAAATTTGCATTCAGCAATACACAAAAGACTTCAAAGGCTTATAGCATCTACACACTACAAACATTTTAAAACTCCATCCACCAAAATTGACAACTCTCCGTACCACTTTTGAGAAACTTACTTTTTGTTAACTCATTGGCGTTATGAATTTTTTTTAAATTATTTATTTGATAGTCTAACGCCTTTATATTGCATAATAAACACCGTCGCCTCGTGTCATCACTCTTATTCTTCTTCTGGTAAAGCTTTGTTAATTCTGACACTCATGTCCCATTCGATTGTCCCCGAATCTTGATCCAAGGTACTGAATTTGTTGGTCAAATAACTCCGCGGAAGTTGGGCAAATTCTCCATGTGGAATGACTACTTCGTTCATGTCTCGAATGCTGTTGACACCAACCTTGAACCTAACTTCTCTACTCTGATTCTAAAATCAGACACAATTTAGAAGTTGTATTCTATTTTATTATTAGAAAAGCTAGAAAAGCACGGAGGTGGGATCGGTATTTTAGTGAAAAATGAAATTAAGGTAAAAGAGTATTTTCTGGATAAGTCAGGTTTAAAGTATCCTTGCAATATGGAAATTATGAGCATGTTGTTAGCGTAAGGCCACTTCTGTGGGTGCTATTCAGAAATTATTAATTGGTGTGTAAAAGAAATGGTATTTCAATTAATAAATTCATTCATTCATTCATTCATTCTCTAACTAAAACTGGATTTACTTCGGATGAAATTCTGAATTCTAAATGGTACTTTTGGGCTTCTTTACGACTTCCGGCAACACTCATCCACCAGAAGACGGACTCTGTTTCAATAGAAGTGTATGTGATGAACCACTTTTCATTGAATTTTAAGAGAGAAATGTACTCTGGAAAGAATAATAAAATAAAACACCGCTTATTGTGCTATCGAATATGAAGCTTTGTCCAAAATCTATTTGAACTTCGGCTTTAAAATATGTTCTTTACTTCCGGTTCCGTCCTTATCGCATTGCTGAAACCAGTCCCTCTTCCCACCAACCCTTGTGTAAAAACCATGTGTGTCACGAAGATGATCGCCATAATCATCAATCCCTACTGGAGTAGAGTGACATCGAATATTCCGGATAAAATTGCAAAGTATCGGCCTGAAATAGCCAATATATGTATGTCATTTGATTGCAGTTTAGTTTATACATTTGGAAATCATACCGGAAATTGCATTCCTTGTAATGATTCAGAAGCTCTACTGGACAGAGTATTTCTGTACATGATTTGAATTTACAACTGAATTTACTTGATGCAATTATTGTTTCTAGTGTAAAATTCCGGACAGTTGAAAATTGTTTGGAGCAGAGGCTACATTCCGCCAGTTTCTCCTTACAGCCATTGCAAACTGAGTGACCAGTGGCGCAGAGCCAAATCTGAGTGTCCAAAGGAACTTCAAAACATACCGGGCATTTCAAGACCTTCAGTAAGGCTT
>VNWY01001567.1:0-13787 GCA_009869845.1 Pseudachorutes palmiensis
GAAAATGGGAAAAATATGTCCATAGGGAATATGCCCATATACGCTTAATTTATCTTTAAGCTTTGAGCACATTTATTTTTTCCACAGAAATGCATTTCATTTCATCATTTAAATGATGAAATCTTGGTGAAACTAACTTTTAAGCCTCCTTCTAAAGCTTATAAGCCGACCTCGACTACAAGCCGGACGCCAATTTTTTTTTAAAGAAAACCACGTATAAGCCGCGCCTTGTTTGGGATGGTTTTTTGAATTTATGGGCACGTTTATATAATTTTAAAACGAAATATTCAAGCTAAATTATAAGGTATACAAGGATACTTAGAGCTGGGCGTTTTAAGAATTCAGAGATGGGCAGATTTAAACTTTTCATGGGAGTTCAAAATTTCCATCCATGGGCAGTTTGTTCTCTGTTCTTGTGGTTGAATGTTTTTAGATTTGGAATCACTCCAAAGCTTATGAGCCTTGTAGGCCTAATGACTAAAATAATTTTCTATTTTAATGGGATAATTTCCTCTTTGGATTAGAGAGCGATGACGTCTATCTTTATAAACTTTATATAAAAACGTCAAAGTTTTTGATACATTGCATATTTAATTACAGTTCTGACAACTTGGTTTTATTTTTTTAAATGCTGGAAACTAAGCTAAAAGGGAGAGGATAGCTAAATTAAAGCGAAAGTTTGAATGTCAAACAAGTTTTTATCTTCACTTCCGGTCCTCCTGTTCCTGGCACTTGTATTATTTAATCCTAAAGTTTTCTTGTTTCTGCAGTGTCTCATTTGACACTTTATTGATTCCATTACACATTCATTTTTAGAGTTAATTAAAATAGTTTCGGAGTTTAATTCAAGCAGTTGAGTGAAAGTCTCCAACTTTCTAGTCTCTTATTGCCCATTTTGAGCAGCCGGACGGACGCCTTGTCTAATTTAAGCCAAATGGCATTTCCTCTAAAGAAAAACTTTATCGTCGGCATTCCCTGTTTATATTTCAAAAGTCAAAACGCACTTTCACCAAAGAGTGAACGTTGTCGCGTTCCAGAGAGAAAGCCTTGTTCAAAGGGTTTTCGTAGCATTGGATTTTATATGAAAGTGTTTACCGTGTAATTTGCAGGGTTCGTGACTCGGCATTTGAGCTGGCCCGTCTGTCCAGCTAAAACGGTCACATTCCCCAGTGTCTCAATTTCAGGTTTAGCACTTTCTCCGTGACTAATTTCACTGCCCGTGTGACCAACAGAAGCAATCAACATTACAGTCAAGACAGAGGACAGGTTGGCACTAATCCCGAATTTCCGCCGACTGCAACTTGCTGCTGCCGTCGTCATCGCTTTCTCCTTCCCAAAGGACAAGCTCATCTTGGTGACGAGGATGATCGCAGTAATTACTTAATCGATAACAAGGAGTAATTGATGACCTCCGGACAACCTCCTGCAACCAAAATTAAAATTACACAACCATTAGTCTCCTCACTTCAACTTTCTACAACTTTCTCCAAGGTGAAAGCAAAAACCGGAGAAATTTCAAACCATTTTCTTTAAGGTTTTAAACTTTTGGTCTTTCCACAAGATGAAACTTTTGTTATTGAGCATATGGCTGTGTTCCTATGTGCAGAATGCATCCACACCCGCCCTCAGGGCAAACACCGTTGATAGTGAAACTTGTGACTCCCACACAACGGGACATTTTGTTCCTGGAAGGAAGTTATTTACGGCAAATGCGTTTTCAGGAAACCCCACCAAAAGATATGAAATTGGATTTTCTTTTGGACCTGTTTTGTACTCTTCCCCGCAAGGAAATCACCTGGGGAATTTCATAGTAGGAAATCCTTACTTTTGCAGTAAAACTTGGATGCACTTGAAAGTTAAAGAACGGCTGGAGAGGGGGAAATGTCTCACTTTCCTTGTAGCCAGAAAGTCCATTTAAAACGTGCGTGAAAACGATATTTGGGATTTAGAAAAATATTCTTAAGGCCCAGAGGGAAATCCGAGTGAAAGTAAAAGATGTGTGGTGCAAGGTCCCTTCTCCAGTGGAAAGACGATTGTGTGTCTGGCAAATGGCTATTGGTTTACAATAAGACTTTTAGCTTGGAGCTTGCGATGCTTAACTGCAGAAACTGCGGCCCTCTGCCACTTAGAACTTTTGCTGGTGAGACATTTTGGCAGAATTTAACGCCATGGCGGTCTGGTGAATCCCTAGTTGGCTATGAATTTACTTTCCCTCCCCTACAAAACTCTTCGTCTATTATTCATATCCGTGGAATTGAGTGTCATTAACTTTCTCCCTTGTACTTTCCCCCGCACAACAGTCAATAGAAGTTATTAAAGGTTTAAAACCAAGGATTTATGATTCAGTCCCGCTTACTTTATTACAGCTTCACTATTTAATTTCCAACATTTCATATGAACTCTCCGCAGTCCCTCGTTCCTGGAAGTTTAATTCCTAAAAGCTATAAACTGTGGTATTTTAATCTTTGATTAACCCTTCAACCCCGGTATTTTTAGAAACATTTCCAATCATTCTGATCCTTTTTAATTATTATCCTTCGGAGTGTGCTTCTGTTTTGGAATTCAGTGAAGCGAAAGACGGGAATTAGCGCGGGTCATTTGTTTCCCTCGAAACTTCCTTCTTCCGAGACGTAAGCAGCGGGTGGTCTCATCCTAATCCCACACGCTCGCGTTCTGGATGGCGCTAGAAAGCCCATCATTTGTCTCCTCTACCCTCCTGGATGGAATATCAATCCAAACTGCCGGTGCAGTTCTAAGGTGGATTTGAATCCAGGCGCCACCACCAACCCGCTAATCCAGAACTGTGCACCTGAATGGAAATGCATATGAGGTCAACGAACTACAAAAAGTTGTTTTTGAAAACACTCGAGGGTGTTGCAAAAACTTTTTCAGCGAATCGCATCCCTCTTCTCTTGAAAGTTGAAAGTCTGATGTAAATGTGGCTATGGTGTTTTGTATGATGAATAATTTAAATCTGGTGAAATTTATATTTCTTCTGGAGCTAGATGAAAGGCGGATTATGAGCGGAGCCCGAGTGCTAATAATCCTGCATCACAACAAGCTCCTAAAAAGATTTTGATCCTATGATCCTTTCATCCAAATGAACTTTTAGACTCATGCACCGAATATCAATTTAAATCTGGACACAATAGAAGAAGTGTATCTCTCTATAGTGATGGCATTAGTACCCGTTGTGTTCTCATTCCATATCAATTCCTACTGGCAAGTGAAAGCAAGGAGAAAGTCAAAGAGTCCTCGTTCGTCACAAACATGGACGACTCTCCAGGGAACCTTGAGTCTCCTCCTACTCAAAGTGTTTTAATGTCAAATCATTATTTTTGGCACTCTACAGCCTTTGAAAGCTTTCATAAGCTTCCCAGTTTCCCAGTTTCCCAGTTATTTCCTACAAATTCCAAGGAGCTCACTTTGACTAGGATTCAGAATTAGACCAATTAGAGCGTGTGTCTTCTAATTTGGCCTTCCTGGATTACTCTGAAATCTCTTAACTTTTATGCTCCAAAAGCTTAAGCTGACGGTAACGCTAATGCTGCGGTGCTCAGGTCTAAACGTTGGCCACTCTGAAATATATTTTTGGATTTAGAAATAAAATTATATACTCTGAACACGCAAAAGAAAATTTAATTTAGGGTCGAAAGGAACCAAATCCTTAGTTCTTCCTACGGCCGTCAGACTTTTAATCCAATTAACGAAGGGTGGGAAAGAATAGAATCCATTGTCTATTTCCCACCTTAATACACTTAAATGCTCACTATCATTTACACCCATCTCCTTCTATCCTTATTTCCTATATGGTTAAAAAAGTATCAAACTGGTGGGGTTGTTGGTTTAACACAAAATTGGAGAAAACAACTTTCCCCTTTGTTGTTTTTGGAGCTGAATTAATTAACCCGAGTTCCCTGTCTCTTCATCTACAGAAACCACCTCCCGTTAGAACTTCCTTGATGGCCAGAAGTGCAATTAAGAGGTGAAACTTTATGAATTCCCCTTTAGTGAAAAGACAAATTAAGAGCTTAGCCAGAATGGCACAGTTGAAATGAAAAGAAGAAAGGAGCTCCGCATTGGACAAGGCACATGGTCTAAAAGGAATTATTTTTTACTTCACGGGCATTCATTTAATTCAAGGGAAATGGCGGCACATTTAAAAAAGAGTGGAATGAAAATTCTGTATAATTACGACTCTCCTCGAGTACGAGATCAGGGGAAATGTTCACTTTCTCTGGACGCTTTCCCTCCCCTTTCTTTTTACAACAAGGCAGAATAGGGAAATGAGTCAACTATAAAATTAATGTAAAAACCAATGCTTTCTTAGCTTTCGTCCAAGGGTGAAAATCCCAAGTTTTTACTTTCTCCACTTTCTCTACTTTCTCCTCCCTTTCCCTTTGTTGAATTCCTTCAATTGACTTTTCCCAAACATCTCAAATATCATGAAAATTCCAGATTTCATTGTTTCGTTTATTGTTTTTTGTGTCAAAGGGAAATGCAATAAATGTTAACTTACGTCAAATATTCTTTCGTTTGTGAAATTTCCACTTTCACTCTAGTCTTTTGGCAATGGAACTGTTGACGACGTTTAAAGTGATTGATGGACACTCGATACTTTGATGAATGGAAACAGATTGAACTACTCTGTCACTCAAATTCACAGAGGAAGACTAGTTTTTGCAAAGTGCACCACCCACACTTGCAGTTTTTTGCACAAAAAGGACGATAAAAGGTTTATAAATTCTTGTGATTTATAAGGTTTTTGAGGATTCGTTGGAAAGTCAGGGAAAGTTCAAAGGGATTACATTAGGCAAACAATATGGGCTCTACCACAATCCCACAAAAGACAACTTTCTCCTTTGGAGGATTTTAGAACAATGTTTCTAAAAGGAAAGGAGACTTAATCCGAAAAATCTTTTGAGTAGTTTTGCCTTATGCTGCTTTAGAGCTTCCCTTGAAAGAAAGGTTCCCTTTGGAGAGAAAGCAGAAACCCTTGTGGTGAAAGTAGTGAATGCGATGAATCCCATGCACAAACTGAACCACCAAGCCTCCAATGCTTCACATTTTATGGCTCTACGAGTAGAGAGTGGCCCATGGCAAAAGCCGTTTTGCTTTCACCCGCCCTCCCTGCTTTCCCTGTAATTTATTCCATTGGATGAGTCTCATTGATTCCCCATTTATTAGATTGTAATTAACACGGCGACCCACCCAGGCAGAAACCACTTGGCACTACATGATTTACATCCTCAGAACGGCCTTATAGAAATGCACTAATCCCACCAGTCCCTGTTCCTGCCATTGATGGATTTCACGACCCACTCAAGTCGAGTGTTTGGCACTCTGAGTTTAAGCACACCCTACCAATCAATCCAATGCCATCCTGCCGGTGTCACTTTTGACCCAAATAAGACCAAACTTTCATAATTTGTCATCATGGATTGTCAATGGAATTCAGTCAGAGGCTCAGGAGGAGGAAACTTTTGGAAACCCGCAGGATTTCAAATTCCTCCTACGCTTCTCCACGGAATGTTTGGAATTATTTTTTCTTTTTTTCCTAAGTGGGCTTCAGTCGGAAGTGCATGTTTCCATCCGCTGGAAATTTCAAGTGCGAGATCTCAAAGTTTGAACTAAGCACTTTCCTCAAGGGGGAAAACAACAAGAGACAAATGGAACGATTCTTTAGCGTGTGAAGCTAAACTTTGACCGCACGCTCTTTCCCTTTCACACAGATTTAGGTTTTGCATTGTTACATTGTAGGGTGAGTCTAATTAGGGTTGTGTGATGACACACGTGTTCCTGCGCATGCGTTGTTTCATGCATCATTACCACTTAGAGGTAAAGCTTAGTTGTTTCATCCCAAGCATAAAATGGATTTGGCAACGTGTAACGATGACAGAGTCGAAATCGGACATGAAGCGTTGAAATTCTTTTCTTTGCTGAGCATGTGATTTACTGTTGTTTGTAACGCACCATGTCTTCTACCAGAAGCGTCTTTTCTCCTTCACTGGATATCTTACTTTGCCCTTTCAACCTCAACCCGCGAAAGAGACGCTCATGACCTCTGAAAAGGGTTTTTGATCATGCCAGCACTGCTCCGAATATTCATCACACGGATCACTTACCACTCTTGCGGCCACTCTGGCTTCCTATTTCATCCCCTTTTGCGGTGGAATCTTTGAATTTGGCTGGAGCAATCAATTATTTACCCTTGACCTCACACACATAGCACAGATTCCGTTGTCTTCCTTTGCTTTTGTGGGTCTTCAAGACTTCAGGTTGACATTGATGAAGAGCCCACTGCTCAAGACTGTTGGCAGCACTGGAGAAAGTGTCCATGTCAAACTATTCATAAATAGGTACATGCTGTCGTCCATTTTTCTTGTTTCTGGTGGTCGTATCCATTTCCGCAACCACAACTGGGATTTATTGGGCCCATTTAGTTCCACTTCCGGAATGAAAGTGGAGCCTTGGTTTTTTATATGCTGAGACTAATGTTCCGTGCGACCTCTGAAATTAACAAAAGCGTCTAATTGACTCTCCTTTTCGTTACTCTTAAGGAATAATTTATTTTAAGTTTATTATGTTACATTTTGTTGTGTTTTAGATTGGTAGTGTATCGTATATTGTAGAATATAGTGAGTACAGGAGTAGTAAAAGTTTGTTTTTATTTGAGTGTTTTCCAGAGTTGTTTAAAGGTGAGTAACTCTTGAACGACGTAACCATTTTACGACTTCCTTTGGTTTATTACAGCGCATTCATTGGAGTGAACAGTTTAAAAGACAGAAGAAGGAAGCACTTGAGGAATCAAAGGACTTCTCCCTTTGTTCCAAAGTCATTCTGTCCTACCACAGACTTCCAAACTAACTGAAATAATTGGGACTTCCTTCCTGAATTTTGAATTGTATGCGAAGCAACTGCATTGTGGTGAGAAGGACGATTCGAACGTGCCACTGTTGCTGTGGTTTTCATCTCGAGAGACAATGGAAACCAATGGACCACATTTAGTCACAAAGCAACAGAAACGAATCTAATTTCAAGAATAAGAACATGCTAAGTTTTAATATTCGCATGAGGACTTGGGATT
This sequence comes from Pseudachorutes palmiensis, assembly GCA_009869845.1. Lineage (NCBI taxonomy): Eukaryota > Metazoa > Arthropoda > Collembola > Poduromorpha > Neanuridae > Pseudachorutes > Pseudachorutes palmiensis. Next base: position 7,088 of record VNWY01001567.1, read on the forward strand.
AGTGGAACATTTACAACATTATAACAAGCAAGTCACAAAGTACAATGAAGAAATACATCCAAGAGGAACATTTCCTGGAAGATTTTGAAACCGTCTGGTTCATAAAGAGAAAATTATTCTTTGAAATTTGCCTCTTTCTTAAGGTTTCTGAAAGATTTTAACCTTTGACAGGAGCATTGTAAGCTTCCACGTATCGTCTCTGTAATCTTATCGTCTATGTTACTTTATTCTATTCATCGTTTCTTGGAATCATTACTTATAGTCCTCTGGCATAAACAATGGAAACAAAAACGATTGACAAAAGCGTTTCCATTTGATATAAATACAAGAATTCAGAGTAAGTCTGCTTTTTAAAGTTTAAAATTCAAATTTTGACTAGGGCTTGAAGCTTTGTTATAGGAATTAAAGTCCGTTTAAAAGTCCAATTAATTTTCCTGGAGGAGCAGCACTTACATCCTGGTAAATTAGAAATGGAAATCTATGTTAAGTAAAGCATAAACAATGGAAACAAAAACGATTGACAAAAGCGTTTCCATTTGATATAAAATACAAGAATTCAGAGTAAGTTTGTTTTTAAAGTTTAAACTTCTGACTAGGGGCGGAAGCTTTATGTTATAGGAATTAAAGTCCGTTTAAAAGTCCAATTAATTTTCCTGGAGGAGCAGCACTTACATCCTGGTAAATTAGAAATGGAAATCTATGTTAAGTAAAACTTAAATACCGCAAATCTTCTAATAATGCCTGGAGTTTCATTTAGTTTCAACCCTTCCACCTCCGGTGTTTAATTTCTTTAGTTTTAACAAACTAGGGCTTGAAGCTTTGTTATAGGAATTAAAGTCCGTTTAAAAGTCCAATTAATTTTCCTGGAGGAGCAGCACTTACATCCTGGTAAATTAGAAATGGAAATCTATGTTAAGTAAAACTTAAATACCGTAAATCTTCTAATAAACGCCCAGAGATTCATTTAGTTTCAACCCTTCCACCTCCGGTGTTTAATTTCTTTAGTTTTAACAAGCGTTTTAACAGAGGTAAAGTAAAACAAATATTGTTTTATTTGTAAAATTTGTTTATTTACTATAAAAATAATTACAAATACCATGAAATCCATAAGAATGTCTAAATTCATAAAGTAATTAACCCTTTTTCATACTTTTCATGTACTTTTGACACCCGAAATCAAAGCAATACGAATATATATAATATATCTGGTCCATGGTTTAGACCTTTAATTAGAGACACGGCCATTAATAGAAACTTCCGTTTATTAGAAGCTTTACGGTAATTTATACTCTTTCGCAATGCCAACATGACTATTCTTCCTATCAAATCTCCCAACCAATAAGCGCTTTGAATATGGAGTTACTAATGAAGGTGTAAAATGAATTCATTATGAAGCTATTTACAGTAATCCGTGTTTGAATCCACACCCACTTTGGATACAATTATATGCCAACATGCCTTTACAAGTTTACGTAAACAGGTTAATATTCATAATTCTTGTCACTCTGTCCCTTCCAACTCATCTGCGCATGTCAAAAAACTCAAATTGGAGGTCATTCTTTGTACTCCAACTTTTTTAAATGTCTACTACAATTCGGTTCTGATCCTTTTCAGAAAGTTAATTGATATTTTTTTATTAATTTCTTAATTGCATAATCCTTATTGTTTGAAGTGTAAACCGTCATTTGAAATGAATGGATTTTGGAATGAATTGGAAAGGAAATGGTTCAACTTCCTTTGCGTTGGTTATGATGATATTCGATGTGGTTTATTGAAAATCGAACTTGTAAAAGTGGCTGGATCTCCTTTGAGGATTATAAGAAGGAAAGACTAATAAAGAAAAATCAAGATGAAATGCCACAAATCACGTGGGTTTAAGACATATGGAGATTCTTATTAACTTTCGCAAGGAATCTCAGATAGGAAATTGATTAAACCCCGACCTCATTCCTCCCAAATTCCACAGAAATGTGGTCACAATTAAGAACCCTCGAGGCCCTATTCTGCTAGAATAAGAATTACATCTTCCCAGTCCAAATATTTACCCCACGTGGAGTCCTTTTTGCCAATTATGATTGTGTAAACCAATTCAAAACATCCATGTTTATTTGCTAATGGCCAAATGTTTGCGTTCCAACCCACAAAGACTCAATTCGCAACTTATTCAAGTTTTTGCAAACAGTTTCAATGTGAACTTTTCCTAACGTTAAGGTAAAGTTCCCACTTTGTCAAAGGGTTTTGATTTGTTACAGTGGCTGATTGGAAACAGAAGAATTCTGGACACACGTGGAGGAAAAAGTTTTTGCAAAAAGAATGGTGTGAGCCACGAGCCGGAAAGCCATTCTGTAAAAACTTTTCCCTCGTAATTAGTGCACTACAGCCATTAAGATTTTTTTTTCTAGCAGAAACTAATTCATAAATTAGATTTAAAATGCAAAGGCAAAAGAAGTACTGAGGGGACTGAGTGGAGAGTGTCTTTTAGAGAGTATTTTAAATGGGAAACAGAGTCATAAATCCAGTTAATAAGCTACACTTTCTTTGTTTTCTGGGTGTTGGGCCTTGCCAAAAGGCTGGCCTCAGTTTCTTCCAGCCATAAGTACATTATGCTCATTTCATATCATTTGTTTTCGTCTCTGGCCTCAAGGACTTCCGACCAAAACTTTTAACGACGACCACGTCCCCCATTTCCAGTGACACTTTCCCTCCTATACACTTTCACTGGGGAAAGTTCTGCTTTAGAAGGCTTTGTGTGTTCTGTTGACCACCAAGTCCATTTGGAATGTGAGCTCAAAACAAACAAAATGGAAGTGGGTCAGAAGGTTAACGTGTGAATTCTGATACTCCTGTATATATATAAAGTTAAAGTCCTTATGGCTTTTGTACAAAAGCGGGTAATAGTTTCAACCGAGTTCCAACAACGAAACAAAACGGAGGAGAAAGTAAAATAAAGTGTCTGATATCTCATCTTCTCATCCCAGTTGGAAGCCCAAATACAAATAAAACTTTTGACGTACTTTGGAGTTTCTTTTCACTAAAATCAGAAACTGATGGAAACTTTATCATCAGGAAATGGAGTCGATTTAGTAAATCGAGGACAGTCGTGGGTCCAATTGACGTGTAATCCACGTCTCCCCAATTTATGCGCATTTGTAAAATCCATGACAATCAGAGGAGCCTAGTGGGAAGTGGGAAGGTAATTTTAGGTTGAATTAAGTAGGGCTTGAATGCACTTTACGAGGTGAGTTCAATAAAACCCAAAGGAGAGGAACACGCTTCAAATCAGCCTTTCCCTACACTGCCTGAATTCAGGATTTTTTAGTTGAATTTCCAATGGGTTTGGAATAGGAAGGGATTTAATGGTAGAAAGGAGAGTAGTGGATAAGTGCGCATACATAAAGAACTTTGCGGAGGGATGGCTACCAGTCTCGCTAGATGGTTGACTCCTAGACGAACGTAAAAGTTCGCAAATTTCGCAAAAGGAAGAAAAGTTTTATAGGAAGTCTACTAAAATTCAATTCCTTTCCTACGGCTTCGGATTTATTACACCACACGCGCCCTTCAATTGGACCAAAGGCCATCCAACCCGGTCAAATGACTCTAATCTCAACCCATTGGATGAATCTACATGCAAAAAGATGCTGAAGCTGAAGCTGAAGCTTAGGACTGTATAGTCACCACGTGACAAATCATGCTTGACCCTATCTCCAATCTTGCTCAGATTGAAAAGAAAGTGGAATGAAATTCCGGATGATCTGCGATAACTATCTCCTCCAAGGGAGGAAAGTTTGGAAGAAAGTTTCTTCCTTGGAGTGAATGTAATTCATTAGTTTTTGGATGATTGTAAGTATGGATTTCTCATTCCGTTCTTTCCCGTCGAGTGATCATGTGGGTGATTATCCCTTCATTAGGATATTCATCTCCAATTCCTCACACATGAATCCATTCTATCCATTTTGGAGTTGGATTGGACTATTCTTGGCTAATTCCATGATTCCATGATTCTATGGTTCTCTGATTCGAATGCCTGGAAAGAGCAGTGCGGATTTCCTCCATTTGTTTCAGTAATAGTTATTTATCAAATGAAACATTCTGGAGGATGAGCCATAAATCGACTAATCATTACTAATGCTTCAACCCGGAATGGGAGAGAAAGAAAGGACTTTGGACTGGAGCCAGTCAGACTTAATGTGGAAGAAACTTTGGATAAAAGCAGAGGAGCTAAAGACATTCTCGTGCTAAGGGCCAAAGGAATCGACCAACATACACTCCATGCCTACACTTCGCTACAACCTTCAGCTAACAAAACCAAAATGGAACGCCCATTTACCCAATACAGATTCAGCACCGCTTTTCAAAGGGAAAGTTCCTGCTTTACAACACTTTAGCCCCAGGCGTTGAAGCTAAAACGAGACTAAAGTTGACTCTGCAGAAGGTAGTTTGTGGTATTTACCCGGGTTTTAATGAATCCTGATTTTTGGAATTTTGTTTGTTAAGTTTAGCCAAAGGGCGGGTTTGAAGCAGTGCACTTTAAGTCTTTAAGGTCAAGTGAAATGCACCAATGTCACGGCATTTGAAGATTCTGGACAAATTAGGGAAGGCTGCACAGGGATTTTGAAAATGGGTAAAAATGGTGGAATGTAAATTGGTAGTTTTGGGAGTGGGTTAATTACCTCCTAAAATGTAATTTCCGGAGTGGCGTTTTTTCTTCGTATTTTATTAGTCTCATTTTTCAGTCTTTCCACTGGGTTAGAAGCATTGCACTGAAGTTCTATTTTTCTAAAGTTATTTTTCCCCGTTCTTTTCTACAAGGAAGGATTCAAAAGTTAACAAGGCTGAAGGACTTTCTCTGATTTTCTCTTGGGATCACTTTTCCCTTAAGCATCTTTCCTCCTTCCTCATTTCTCCACTCCCAGCTACAGCTACTGTGCTTTGGAATATTTCTGGTGGTGGGAAAGGAAAGAAAAATAGAACTGGGCCATTTGGAAAGTCCCTTAGTTCGCATTAAAGGAAACACATGGACCAGTAAGCGATACTTTCCCCTCGACACTTTCTCCATACACCAAACCTCACTCACACTTCCACGCTCCACGCCTTTTCCAGTCAAAAATTGTACCATGGCCAAACTACTCTTACTCATTATCAAAACAAAAGTTGAATTGGAGACTTCTGCAGATAATTCCCACCACTTTGCTTACACAAAACCCTTTTGTTTGGGCTTCCACCCGGAATTGGAATTTTTCCAAAATCAGCGAAGCTATGGAGACCCATGAATAAACTAAAGTGTCCGTCCACTCTAGGATTTATTTCAGCCGTCCATTATGGCTTAGAGTGTGAAGCGTAATTGGGGAAGACAAAAGCAGTGCTTTAATTGCCCCCAGGCCACCCCTCAACACTCACTTTAATGACTCTCCTGAAATCAAAAATTGAAATAAAGGCAATAAACACTCACTTTAATTTATATTCAAGGGACTAAAACCAAACCAAAATGGCTCCTTGTTTTATTGTAAAATCAATACACTTTTGATCCATTGATTAAGAACATAAGGTTAAAAGTCTTTAGCCATTGATTGAAAAGTTTGTAATAAAATGAGAACGAGTGCTTAGGCTAAAGGACGTGGATTCTGATTGCATTTGCTACTTTTGAAATCAATTTAGATTTAGATTGTAAGGTGAGTGACTCTGCCTTTATGATTAACTTATGACATCCTCTTGTCCTGAGGAAACCATTTTATCGTCGTTTTTAGCATATAAAATGGCAATAAATAGAGTAGTTCTATGTTTAGAGAATGAATTTTAGTTATAATTTTATCCTGTCCTGTTCAAGAGGGCGTCAAATCCGAACCAGCAGCTGCCATTGGTGGATGGAAGAATAGCACAGCAATATTTCACCCAAGCGGATAACTTCAATTTTAAAATCTACGTTTTGAAAGAGTCAGAATTCAGTCTTGGGTGGTAGAATATGAGAAGGAATTGCATTTTCCGGATGAAGTAAGGCATGAAGGCCATTTTGCAGGAGAGGATTGTGTCACATTTCCTATTGCAAAAACTGCTTGAGGATACTTTGAGAATAGTAGTTGAGAAGCGTGTGCTTAACATGATAAAAGTCTCATGTCAGAATGATCCAAATATGAAATCCGGTCAGTCAGTTCCAGTCCTTGTCATATTCTCGGAACATGACTCCTCTCTACTATACTACACGCAGAAATGTATTCCTTTTTCTCTACTCCTTCCAGGGACAATACTGCCCTCCATGTTTCCTAATAAGCAGGACGACAGAAGCGACAGTGTCATAATGCTCCATTGCCTCACACGCACAAAACTTCCATCTACAAGATCTCTCTTTACGTTCTGAGCTTTTAAGGCTTTCTACTTTCCATGTCGGAATGAACCAGAAGAGGTTGAAGCAAGTGTCAAGTAGAGTCTCCTAGACTTCTAATGTGCTGTATAATAACAACCGCTTTCCATTTTTTGTCAATCGAATTTAAACGGGGTTGCGGAAGAGGCAAGGATTCCTGGATGGTGGCGCCTGAGCAATTCACGCTAATGAAATTGGAAATAATTCCCGTCGTGGCACTTGGACGAGGCGCACAGGAAGTGGCAGATAAAACACTTTCGGCTTTTACTGCAGCCCTCTTTACGTCCCCATTGGCATTTACGGGGTTTAGAAGTTGGAGGCAAACTGCACAAAAGAAGAGTCTCA
>VNWY01001568.1:0-13775 GCA_009869845.1 Pseudachorutes palmiensis
CTTAAAACGCCCATTACAGTTAAAAGAAGCTCCGTGAGGGGGAATCTACATCGCACAACAATTGTTACAACTATTTTACAAAGGTCATCGACCAATAAGGATCAAGCAAATATTCCGGCTTTTGAAAGTACATCTCACAGTTCCAATTTTTGTAGGTTTTTAGTGAGACTTCATCCTTTGTCGCTAAAAGACAAAGTCCTTTTCCTTAAAACTTACAGCGGAAATAAGTATTAGATTGGGAACTCTTTAAAAAACTATTCCAGATAGATGGAATAAGAAATCATTCGTTGGATTTTAAGACAAAAATAACTTTACTGGCAAAAGTACACCTGCTAGCTATTCTCTGTACATTCAGCTGTTATTATGCAATTGAGACAAAATTGACGGTAGTTCGAAAAACAAAGCCTTCACAGTTGCTTTTTAGTTCAACTACTTCTTCCTTCTTTAATTCCACGTATTTATAAAAACATTCACCACGCAAATAAACTCGGGAGAAATGAAGATACCATGTGTTTACTAGTTTTTTAGAAGGAGTCGCTTATAAGAACAATTCTTTGCATGCAATCTAAAATGTTTTCCGTTGTCGTTTAATATTGACGCCACTTTAAATCATTCATTTAAATACATGGGGAAATCCATTTGCTATGCAGAGAACTGTAAACTTAAATATATCTTGACCTACAATTGACCTAATTGCCCTATTTGATTTCATCATTGATTCTGACATTTGCAAGACGGCGGAGAGCCTCTGTAGAAATTAGCTGATTACTTTTATTCTTACAAAATCACTATATATCTGAACCACAAGCAATCTTAGCCTGTGCACTGTGTTTTATTTCTGTGTTTAGCTGGCCAAAATTGCTACTTTGTTTATTGATAATGAGGTGTGATGTCTAATTACGTATTTGCTGAGAAAAAGATAGAAAATTGGTGGTTGCGTTGATTTCCAGTATTCCGGTAAACAGAATAATCGTGGCCATTGTTGTCGTGAATCCCTTTCATTTTATGTATGTCTTTGAACTCCAGACAGCGCGGTTAGCCCGATCGTAGATGACAAGGTTCCTGTCATTCTGGAATTTCAGAACGTGGCCCGTACCGTGAGTCCCACTTGCCCAACGCGCAGTTCCGGCGTTGTCGTAGACAACGAGGTTCCCGTCGCACTGAAAGACGAGCCGTTCGCCGGTGCCCCAAGTATCCGATGCCCAAACAGCTTCGTTGTTGTGGTTGTAAATGACAGCGTTCCCGTCCGACTGGAAAGTGAAGCGCCCAACGGAAATGCTAAAGTCGTCTCCGTGTTTGAATTCGTGACCTCGCTCAAAGTCCGCCATTCTCCACCAACTGGAAACTCGGTTTTGAACTTTTAGGTTTCCAACTGTGGATGGTTAGAGCGTTCTGCTTCTCGCTTGGTCTCCGGACGAGTTCTGATTCCCAAAAGTACTGCTTGAACTCTGACGTAGATATTTCTTTCTCTAAATAGCATTATGATATCGTTCATATTTTTCTTGGAGCAACAAAAGGGATTGAAGTCTGACTGAAAAGTTATGGAGCAGAGGATATGTATGATAAAGATGTCATTCAAATGTGTCATTTTTGTGCCCTTTCATACCCCTGCTCAAATGCACAAACGTCATCCTCAACAAGCAGCAAAGGAAACACGCTATATCACAACAGTTTATCCTTCGGAGACTAATGCAACTTTAACCTCCCACTAGTCCAGAAGTTAAGTAAAGATGATAAGATGAATCATAGCATATAGCCACACATGAGTCACTAAAGTTGTTTAGTTTGTACATTTCTAAGCATTTTCATCACTGTCCTTCCCTTCCCGACGAATTTGCAGTAAGTTTTGCCACATACAAACAGGTAAGTCATGTGCCCATTACGTCGCTTCTAATTGGCTAATTCTCAAACTCTTATTATGATAAGATGGTTTTCTACTTTTACCTTGTGTTCTTCATATTTTTCTTGACTTTGCAGAATGGCACTTTGGAGTAAAGGACTCCTTTTCCTGTGTGTGATGGGGTCATTGGGTCAGCCCAGGAGTGCATTTGATTTTGGAAACCTTGTTGGCAGTGTCATCGGCGGCGTCTGCTCTACAGTGGTCATTGGAACAAGCCTTGAGTCCTGCAAAATGGAGTTTGCAAACGCCGTTGGAACGCCAATTGTCCAAGGAATTAAGATTGAGAACAACAAAGATGACGTTGGAGCCAGAATTACGGGAACTTGGAAATCATGCTGCGCCATCACTGCCTTCCGTTCCTGCGTCTTTGGAATGGTCAGGAAGACTTGTGGAGACCAGGCGGAATCCATTACTCGCCAAATTGTGGACGAGACCTACAAGACTATCATTGGGGAGGATCAGTCCACTTGCGGTGATGTGGAGTTCATTTATGCAAAGGAATCACCGCTATGCTGGGAGACATCTCGTTAGACCCAATTTAGTAATCTTTTAAAAAAAATTTTTTTTTTAACTTTTGATTAACTTTAATTTACAGAACAACTCTTCCTTCTTGTGGGTTTGATTGGACTGTTGGTTCTTTGTGCTTGCTGCGGATGTTGCAAATCACAGCGCCGCCGTAACCGTGAGAAGACTCGTCGCATTGATGAAATCCATCTTATTCAGGCTTCCTAAACGATCATCTTCAGCTCAAATATTACGTAAATATAATTAAACTGTTAAGGTAGTCCGTCCTTTCACGCCTATGAATTCCTTCCAAAGAATTTTTTCTGCTTTTTTTCCTGTTTTTGGTCAAAATTAACAGTTTCAACGCGTGAAGACGTTCTGTAATACGATTGAGAAACGTTTTGTCTTTATGTTTATGTTGATTTATTAAATTAAATGTTCCTGTCCAAAAGAAATTAACTGGTCTCAAGTTTTACCTTTACTTCTCGTTGACAGTCATTTTCCCCATACTTAACAAGTTATATTATTATATATTATATTATTAATTATATTAATTCGAGAATATTTCGTTTATTACGAGCTACATTTACGATTATTTTCCAAAGCGACGTATTCTAATAAGAGTCCCAAAAAATTGGGCTTATCGACTATATTTTGGGAGATTCGGGGGCAGAAGGAGCGAATTTTGCAAACATTTTGGCGGCAAAACTCTCAGTTTCTTTTCATCACCCACACAGGAAGGAATCATTTTTTTTTTATTTCGGTGACATAAAATTAATTACAATTGAACTGGATTGGCACTAAAGTAAAGTACAAGGCTCAAGCAGTGGTTAGGGAGACTGTGACCCTGACCTAGCCGTGACCTGACTGTGGGGTTAAAGTAGGTATTAGCATATCATAATTTACATTGTCTTGAATGTCTTGTCTTGTCATGCATATGATGCATTGACGCAATCGTCCCTTTTAAATTCTTTGTAAAGCAACTTTAGTGTTCATTTTACAGGATCAGATCTATTGCTACCTAAGTTCACTGGCTACTAAGCTTGGTTGAACTAATTGAAGCAATATTGTATCTAAATTATGTTGCGGCCACTGGTGGCAGGCATTTTTTCTTCCATTACAAACCCTGGAACATCCATTTGGGCAAAACGGTGAGTTTATCGGAACAAATTCTGGGAGGTCGTTGATTAAAGGCAATTATACTTTTGTAGGATGGCGGCATTGGGGCCTGGCGTGGTGCCAGTGAATACAAGTGCCTGGATGCAACAGGTCAAGTACATACACAGCAGTCAGTTTAAACTGACATCGGAGAAGGGAGAAGGCACAGGATCCGGTCTGCCCTCAACAACGCCTGTCAATACCCAGCCTCTATCACCGACACAGAAGGCACTGGCCAGGCTTAATTTCTGGTCATCACGTTTCCTCCGTTTCCTGGATCGGTATCCAAAAATGTTGGAGAAAAAGTTTCCAGGGGCTATGCATGTTTATCGCGTCTTTGTAATTGGATTCAAAGTGAGATGGATTTTAGTAGTTTCCAAATTATTGAATCAGAACTAATGTTTACGTTACTTCACTTCATGAATTATATTTTAGGATTTCAGCATTGAAGCCAAAGACTACATTGTGCTGAAGAAGCGTGTCATCATTGGTCCAACTAAGGTGGTTGAATTGAGTCAGAAACAAGTAGAGCTCTATTTCCGAATGCCTGGAGAGATTGTTCGAGTTGGCCCTACCCTTCTAATCTCACTTCTGCCTCTTGCTAATTACATTGTGTTCCCAATTGCGTGAGTTTTTAGTTTCAAATTCTAGTCTCAAAAGGTTTTACATGCTCCCTGTGTTTCAGAACAGATACTATTTTCCAAAGAAATTGCTCTCCTCTCACTTCTGGTCCCTTCAGCAGAAATCACAATTCGCCTTGGAGTTTCACAAGGATAAGGTGCGGCATTACCCACCCCTTTTACGACACCTTCAACTCAACGTAAAAGATATCCAGGATGAGCTCCTGCAAATGCAACTTCAAGATGTCCTTCACCTGCTGGGCGGAAGTGGAGTTCATCCAACCAAGTCTCAAATTATGGCAGTGGAGTATCTCTTCGCAAAAGACAGACTTAGTATCGAAGGGATCCATGGACCACATGCTGTATGGATTCACCTTTCACATTTGAGAGGCTGGCTAATAATTTCTAATTTCTCTGGTTTTCAGAAAACTTTATTGGGTGTACATGGACTACGCAAGCCTTTCTTGAAGCGTAGGAGACTCCACGAGAGGGCTGAAATGTTGCGATGCATGGACACTGTTCTCCGCCGCGGAGGCCCTTCAAATCTCAAGACTGAGGAGCTCAAAAGTGTAAAGCTGCCAAATACTTTTTTACATCATTGTTTACATGTCCAGTGATAATTGTCCGTTTCAGGCATGTTACCTACGAGGTCTCAATGCATCCAATTTGAGCAATGCTGAGTTAATCGACTACTTGGATAAATGGTTAGCCATGACGGAAGAAATAGATCCTCGTGCCAATTCCCTTGTTCTTCATTTGCCAATATTCCTCACCTACAATCATCCGAACAACTGGGGGCTAATCAAAAGTCCTTAAATCAAGTCGTCTTCCACATCTCAAAAAGTCAAAGTATTGGATCAATTTCAAAATTCTAAATTCGTGATTACCAAATCGAAGCTAGTCACGGAAACAGATAAACAGTATAACTTCCCGTTATTGCGATAACTCTCAAAGCACGTCGTCTAATTTTGTTATGTTGCTTAGGGACCTAACCTTAGGGGCAGGAGTTGCGCATTCATAGGTTTATCTGTCAGAGGTAAGGTTAGTTAGTATAACCTTGTATAAACAAAGGTCAAAGGTCATTGCCCCTTTTGCCCATGGATGTGAACGGTTGTCATTGGGGACTAAAGGAGCAGTCAGAGAGACCGAAAAAAACAAGCTAAAAAGGGAGAAAAGAGGGAGGAGTTCGGCATCTCTGTAATTTGCTCATTTCTTTCATTTTGGATTTTTCACGCTCTAAAAAAAGCGCTTCTAAATTGCACTGGATTGTACGAAATTGTTATCAGTATTATTTAGTCCGTGATTACTGATTGGGATGGCAGGCATTGTACGGCGAACTGGGTGGCCAGCCGGTACCACCCCTCCACTTGTCCAGGCAGATCGAGCATCCCAACAAGTCACCTCAAATAACCACGTTGGAACAGTACCGACAAAACTACAGATTTACAACATGAACCGAAACATCAACCTGTAAGTTGGTAATCTAAAAATGATCATTCAAGTACATAACTCAACCGACTGTTGTATTCATTAGGTACCCATTGACAAACTACACCTTTGGTACAAAGGATCCATTGTATGAAAAGGACCCATCAGTCCCTGCCCGGTTCCAGCGGATGCGTGATGAATTTGAGAAGATTGGAATGCGACGGAGTGTCGAAGGGATCCTCCTTGTCCATGAGCACGGCCTCCCACATGTCCTTCTACTTCAGTTGGGAACCACGTTCTTCAAACTGTAAGTTAACGTCTCATGCTCTCATGTCTCGTTGAACGGTGGAATAAACAGATTTATTACCAATACATGTTTTTAATGGATTTCTAGACCTGGAGGGGAGTTAGGAGCTGGAGAAGATGAGGTGGATGGCCTGAAACGCCTCATGACCGAGGTGAATCTAATATACAAATGTTATAATGTGTGCTACTAATTTGAGATTCAAAGAGTAAGTAATTTAATAAGTTTTATAATCTAGACACTTGGCCGTCAAGATGGAGTTGCACAAGAATGGGTCGTTGAGGACACGATTGGGAACTGGTGGCGACCTAATTTTGAGCCTCCACAATACCCTTATATCCCACCACACATTACAAAACCCAAGGAGCACAAGAAATTATTCCTTGTCCAACTTCAAGAGAAAGGTATGGATGACTTTGTCACTAAACTTAAGGACTGTTGGTAAGGATTGGTGTAAGAGGAGTAATTTGATCATCTTGAATTACGTGAGTTGGGAATCTAACGATATGATGAGAAATGTCTTTGTGAAATTACACTGTTAAACCAGAACTGTTTCTTTTGAACAGATTAGCTTGCCAAATGCCATTTCCCAACCCAGTTGACTAAGTCCAGGCTGTCGTACGAAACAAAACTTCCGCATTCACTACACAGTGGCAGTGGCAGTTATACCTGTGTGTTTCCTCATCTCAAGATTGTATAATCACACTCATAAATTCTTTCCCGTCCAAAATCCTTGCAAGTATTTCCAACAAAAGTAAAAAAGAAAAGACTGTTCGAGCAATGCCGCTCCCTTTCCTAATAATTTGAAATTGAATAATAGTAACTTTTTGTTAGGAGATTGGACAGTAACGTTGTTTTTCTTTGAAATGTCGAATATTTTATGAAACAAGCTTATTTAAAACAATCTGTGATATCGTTTCTGTGATTGAACCGTATCGTCATCACTTGTAGTGGTGAATCCTCAAGGGTTTATTAATGATATGTTAGCCTAAAATTAACTAAAGAATGCTTAACATAAAATACTCAAAATCCAAGAAATTATTCTTTAATAGCTGTTAGTAGTTTTGTTACACGACGCGTTCAGGTTTATACAAATTACACATATGAGAGATTTGACGATGATGATTGAGCGGTGTAGTAATGGGAAATTGCATGCGAGACTGTACTTTGTGTAATGCAGCTCGTGACGCCATTGTAGCTTTATTTGTGCGCGCCACTACTTTTTCTCTCTTTTTTAAAATTGGTTTCCTTCCAATCGTTCTTGTAAGTTGGAATGATTTTTATTACCAAAACCATTTTTACGGTTATACCTCATTTTCTAGATTTAGTTTTCTCTATATTTCCTACAGACTATGATTACTATGATAATGGAATTGATATTATGTGTGAGTTATATGACTGTAAGTTGACTGTAACCACTTTTCAATAGCTCTGTTCGCCGTTCCGAAAAACTACAAATTGGTTGCAGCCCCACTTTTCGAGTTGTATGACAATTCCCAAGGCTATGGACCTATCATCTCATCCCTACCGCAAGCTCTCTGCAGGTAATTCAACAACAGACATATCTTACCCACCATTTCCAGCTAAAGAACCAATTGGAAAGCCTTGGGAAAGTGAGGTGACGGAAGTAATCGACTCCCATAAACTCCGTTCCAGAAAACCCCTCTTATGATCCAATTGAGACTTCCAATTTATTCCATGATGCTGAACTTTACAAGGCCCTTGGACTATATCATCCACTTCTAATTCAATGCAAACTTTTCTATATTTTCCAGATTCAACTTTATCTACGTCTGAAGAAGGCCTCCTGTAAATCCAATGAGAAATCACCGCACACATTCAACAAATGGAAACATAAAAACAGACGAGCTGTAGTGCCAAAATTATTGACCTTTTGGCATCAAATTGGCTGTTTACTAAGATCGTGGGTAAAGTATAAAATACACATGAATTCATTAGTTGACTTATATTTTGACATCTAACGTGCATTCTGTTCATACAAAACATTTTTTACAACCTCAATTTATGACTTGTTTTCAAAGAATTATATTTAGTTCAAGTATAATTTTCAAACTGTTTATAATTAATTACAAAAATAAAATAGTCAGCATTATAATGTGAGATTTGAGATTTAAAACCCAAGTATAGATTTTTTATACCCTAATGATGATGATCTTTTTTTTTATAGAGTAAAGACGCTAATTACTTTGATTTAAAAAAGATCAATTTTTTTTTGAAAAATCATCATCTGACTCATGAATTTCTAAAGCAAAATTATAATCATGTATGCAAAACGCTGAAAAAATAGGGAGGAGATCATGACTTTTTATAAAAGGCAGCTGACTCCCTGCTTCATCAGCATCGGTTTTTCCTTTTTGAAATTTTGAATGACAAAAAATGTTGAATCATCTTGATACGAGAAGGAAGTGGAAATCAGTTTTTTCTTTATAGTATATTATTTTTTCCAGAGTCCTAGGCGTCCTTTGTTTTGGAATAGATTGAATTGAGTGATTCCAATGGCCCATGTGGAATGGAATGATGGGATTCGGTGTGATAATTTTCTGGGGGTGTCATTTGACTCTAGATCTGCTGGTGAGCTTGAGTGAGCAGATGATGAGCTGACTCGTACTGTCTCTTTCGGATTCGTTGACATGAGGTCGCGAATGTGCGGGAGACAGCGATGATGCCAAGATACGGAGAGCACAGCAATGAGCACTGAAGCTCATGAGAAGATAAGCAGAAGCGTCTGGGACGCTGCTCTGGGGACGACTTGTCATGCTTGCGTCAGCTCACTTTCACCACCAAAATAAACGCGCCCCTCATCCTTTCACATTTTTCCTTTCTTTTACCTCCAACTTTTGTTTCAATTGTTTTCAATTCAGTCAGTCTACCTGCTGCTGTTGGAGTATTCTATGTGTGTACTATTCCAACACCCTCGTTTTCTTTGTTTCCGGTTCGTTGATTGGCTCTTGGGGCTGTTGCTCATCCTCACCACCGCACCCACCACAGTCCACGGTGGTTTGAACTTTCACCAGCAGCGAGAGACCAAAGGAAAAGGTTTAATACAATCCACTTCTTTTTGATGTTATATCAACAAACCTATCCCTAATGACGCTGATATCCAAAGGCAAAAGGCGGAATTAGCGGTGCGCTTTCCTTTTTTTGTGAACAAGCGGTGTAGCAGCGATGTTAGCCCTTGGGTTCTGTTGCAATCCACATCTTCCCGACCAAGTTGGAATTCAACCGCGGTGTCAAACTTTTTGTCTGTGGCCATATTGCGCGTCTAATTCTCTGATTTCTAAAAGGTGAGCGTGGTTGAAACGTGTGCGAAAGGCCCACGGGAAGAGTTTAGTTTATAACCAGATTGGCGTGGCTTTGGGTGGGAATAATTGGTGGTATGTTGGACGAAGGGGGCAAGGGAAAAGGGGTCGAGGCGAGCCTTAATTTGAGATAAAAGAAAAGGAATGAAATCTCGTGGAAGGAAAGTAAACGAACCGACAGGAGAAAGTAGGGAAAGTACTTCCAATTTGTAAACTTATTCCACATCCTAGGAAACCGCGGCGGTGTAGGCTGCATCTCACTACCACTCACACGCCTTCCTACCGCCATGAACAAGCACATCAAACTTCTCTAGCTCGTCGTAAAAACCTTTCAAACTTAAACCAACCGTCAACTCTAAAACTCTCCTGACCTCTCAACTTTATTAGCTCCAGGTGGGGCAGACACCCCATTCCTAGAGACACAAGCTCCGCAGGGAAAGTTCATCATCCACCCTTTCCTCCTTGATGAAGTTTCATTTCTTTTAACTCCTTCAGCTCCAATGCTTTAGTTCGACTTTATCTTGAAAAGACGCTCGTTTCTTAATTGCGCCAAGGCCACCTGAAAGATTCTTTATTTGTTGCAGTAGCGAAGGCAAAGGGGAGAAGGTACTTGAGACCATAGCATAGCATTAGTGTTTTGTTTGCCATCATCATCATCATTTTCCTCTATCGTTTTTCCCTCTAATATAAGGGATGTGGGAAACCCCAAACTTTTTGAAGGGGAAGAAATCAGTTTTGGGTAGCAGTGGCGACATGGGAAAGTCGCCACTTGAACACGTTCCTTGTTGCCTTTCCCTGTCAGAAGTCGCCCGTCCTATAACTTATTCAGTGTTCATCATCATCAGCAGAAAAGATTCGAAACAGAGTTAAAGGCAAACGCCTCTTATCTCCTCTTTACTTGAAAGTGGGCAAAAGTCACGAATTCCCACTTGTGAAAACGGCCTTTAGTGGGTATACAGAAGACAATAGTTTTTTCTGAAGCAACAGAGGGAAATTAGGAATGGCTGAGTGGCAGGTCCAGCAGGCCGTGTCCAGTTTCCTCAAGTGGGTCACTACTTGGGTCCACTTGGCTTGTGTCAATCTGGAACGGCAAGCCACGCCAAGGGGAAAGCATGGTCTGAGTCACACTCTATACTCTGCATTACTTTGTATACGGAGTAGAATTTTGAAGCAATCAGAAGTAAAGGGTGGTCGGAAATCCTTTAAGTCTTCTTCTAGTGGCGGATCTCCGGGTGGATTATTTGAAAAGATGAAGTTGATGATGATGGCGGTGGCGTTGTGGGAGTTTTCCCTTACCACACTATGGAAAGGACGGAGTGAAAGAAGGAATCGAAGTGCATCAAATGAGCGATAAAATGCATGGTTTTGACAGGAGAAAAATAGTTTGATTTATGAATGCTATTTATGAAGGAATAACGTCAAGACTTTTCCAACCAAACTCCCACTTTCTTCCTCTTCTGCTCTCCAGTGAAAGATGGGGAAAAGGAAAGTCCAGAAGAAGAGAGAAAATGAGAACATGAAGAAGACATGGAGGGGAGGAGGACGCCACTTTAAAAAAGCCCGGGCTCTTCCGCACCATACTTTTTCTTCTTTCTTTAGAAAAGCCCTTTTGAGTAAATACCCGTCTCAGGTTGAATAATCTATGAACTCCTTATACTTCATATTTCCACACACACTGGCCCCTTCGAATCCCGTTCTCCGCAGCAGCGGCAGTACTATGAAAATGTGAATGCAAAACGTTTCAAAAATTTATTTGCAAATGTGGGTTTTAGCAGTTTTGACACAATTCCCAGCATACTCTTAAATCTTCCGAAACTATTGGGATTATTCATAATGCGCAGGAACACACACCTGATGACATCTTTAATGAAGACAAAGGGCATAATTATTGGCCACGTACGAAAGAATACTACGTTCGTGTGTACATAACGTTCACAATTATCACAATCGTCTGTCTGCCTGTCCGCATTTAATTTTTACCCCAATAGACAAATAATTCGGTTATTGCTGTCCATATTTTAATTAGAATTTATTCTGAAGCAGTTCTGCCAACTGCTTTGAACTCTGTACTTTTACAAACCTCACATGCTCCTGCACTTACCACCATATTTTCCATATCACTTCAAATCCTGTGGTATCCTTGAACTTACTGAGAAATTGATCAATGCTGTTTAGCTTTAGACTTTATGAGCCGTACAGGATTTACTTTTGTTTGCTCTCTTAGCAAAAATGTGGTTTTGACCCAAGTTTCAAACCGATTTTTCTTCGATTTTCGCATTATCAATCAAAAGTCAAAAACTGAAAAACAGTAGAAGGGCAATCCAAAGTTCTGTGTCATATCCGAAATTCAATCAGGCGTCTAATCAAATTCTCTACCAACATGGTTGGTGAAAAGGGGCAAAATGCCCACCCCCATTTCGCAATTTTGGTTTTAAATTGAGATATTCCATCGGTGGTGGTTCTAGATATGGAGATTTTAGGAATGTATATGGTGCTGATCAATCTTAATTTGCAATTTGATTGAGTTGAAGGAGGAGAAATTGACTCATATATGGTTTATGGAGAGGAATTCTTCCCCCAGTCTTTTCGTTTAATAAGTTTTTTCCTAAAATTAGACAGAAGGAAAGTGAGTGAAAGTGTTTGTGAGCCATTTTAAGCCGCCTGACGCCTCTTTCTGAATGTGAATGTCAGGCCTTTCTACGTCTTCATCTCTAAAGGACGGACGGTTTGTTTGGTAATCCGTCGTCTCATCTTCCGCTTTCTCCCACTTTCTCAAAGTCTTCATCAGAATCATCATCCGAGATCTGACACTTATTAGAAAGAAATCTCTTTCTCCATCTCTGGTTGTTGACAGGGCACTCGACGCTTTCGAGCACTAGCCTCATCTCCTTCCCCACATGTCACAGGGCCAGGAGCCAATCAGAAACGCCGGATTTCAGGCACTTGACTCTTGCTTCTCCTCCCAGAGTGTAATATGAAGCTCCGAGCTCCGCGTGCACTTTCTCTTGGATCATTTTGAAGTCTCCCTATCCTCTGGTTTCATTTACTTTCTCATAAGTGGAGAGATTAGTAAAGGAGGGGTTGGATGATTGGCTCCTTCCTCGTCGACGACTCCGCTACCCTGCCAGGTTCACAATTTTGGTGAAAAGTACAAAGACGGAGACACACGAGAAAATGACCTCCATCTCCATTTGCATTAGGAATTCTCCATTGAGCTCCAACAAAAGGCTGGGAGAGACATTAAAAATGCATTAGCAAATTGCCACTTTCCCCTTCCTTTTCACCCGTCGTGCATCCATTCAGAGCCACCTCCGTTCACTTCGTCCCAACACAGGCACGGTGTACGACACTACAGAATCACCATAACACGTCTTAATCCAGTTCACACGGAACTCGTCTCTGTCATCATATCGTCAAAATGCAGAGCTAGTCCCACTCCACTGAAAGCGACAATCAGCGACATGTGGAGCTCTAAAGTGTCGCCAATAAAGCGAACGTAACACGACAACGACGCCTACTTTAGCCACCATCTACACACCCGCTATTACAAAACTACACAGGCTCAAATGTTCCACTCGGCGACAATTTTAACACCCGGTTGTGTTATGTTTTTAGTGTCAGTTTTACTCCAAAACGAATTCATTAAGAGCACTTTGTTAAAACACTTGTTTCAACTTCCACGCTGGAGGCTGGGATTTATTACATAAATAAGGGCTGCTGTCAATCGCTTCTTTAGGATTTGATTTGACTCTGCCAGCCTACCATTGTAGTTCAAAAGATGAAAGTTCAAAGTCATTTGAAACCATTTATCTTCCACAGCGCCTGGAAATGTAAAATGGGAAGTGAAATGCTTTGTGGATTTGAGAGTGTAGTGAATAAATGCGTTTGTTTGTTGATGATATCCTCGTGTTCAGTTTGCATGTTTGTGCCATGGCATTTTGGGCCATAATTCAGGGGGAGATGTCAGCCGACCCTTTTAGATTCTCCAATAAATTAAAAAGACGCGGGTGGATGTGGTGAATCTACGGCGTCTTCCTATACTGACTTTTCCCAAATAACGTCCAATTTTGGTGGTAGTTCGTAGGCACCTGCCAGAAGAACCTGTCTCCTCGTCTTCTTCCTTTCAATTCCAATCCGTCCAGAAAACGGAAAACATCCATTCCATCTTCCTTTCTTCCAAAGAGAAAACGAATCCGAGAGACAGTGGAGGCAGAGAACAGCATGATTCCAAAAAGAAAATTTAAAGACGCCGATTCCAGAAACAGAGGGACATGGTGGAAACCGGCGCGCGGGAATTGGCAATGGCTGTGCGCTTAACACATGGACGGAATACACGCAATTCCTCAGGATGTTCAGGATTTATAATGTCTTTTGCAGTAATGAATCTTAGCCGGTTTGGCAGTTTCCAGTAATGTAATTCGACCAACCGCAATTGCCTCGTGTGTGTTTTTATCGTATAAGCCTCGCCTCTAGGTTTTGCAATGAATCCCTGTACACATCACCCAAGTTGTGGCGGCGGTAAGGTTTGATTGAGTGGGGGA
>VNWY01001569.1:0-13766 GCA_009869845.1 Pseudachorutes palmiensis
GCTCTCTAGCATCGAACGTATTTACATCCCTTCGTTGTATCATCCCTCTCTAAAACAATGGAAGCTGCTGCAGAAACCCAGCAGGATCCAAAAACGAAAGGAAAGGTAATAGTATAATCATGATTTCTTAAATCAACTTAAGCGATAGTTTGCTAGAAGTCGAGTCCTGAGCTTGATGCTAAAGCAAAACAACGAGATGAGGAAGAGAAGTTGAAAGAAAAATGGCTGGAGGAGACACGTACTCGACTGCTTGCGCTGGGTTATCCAGTCGCTAAGATGAAAATGGTATGGGAGTTCAAGCTTTATTGATACTTTTTTTTCTAATTTTATGTTCTAATTTGAAGATATGGGGTGGACCAATGGTGGATCCATATAAAGATGAGAGAGAAATACCACCTCGGAAGCAAACGGTGGAGAAACGATCTGAGGAGAAGACTAAACTGATGAGTACTAAGCGTGCTAAGAATAAATAGTATACACTATCAAATCTTTTAATATAACTTTGAGAGTAATTATTTAAAAATCTTACTCATGAGCTTCTGAGCATGCTTGAAATATGGACAGGGAGGATTTCTATGAAGGGAAACATCTGTTCATCTTGGGCAGTCAGACAGAATGCCAGTTCAGGATTCGTTCTTGCGCTTGTTGAAGGGCGAGCAGGAAAAAATTCAGTATGGAATATTGTGAGGCTCATCCCCGGCCTCGGGGTTTTCCCCGGGGATGACCTCGGCGAGTCAGCGTTTAAACCAGGCCCTTGAACTTCAGGAAGCTTTTCTGCAACGGAGCAGACACCTCCCTATAAAAAGTACACATTATTAGCAACAATTATTTGGAAAATAAATCACAAATAAGTTACCTCTTCTTCACGTATATCAGCCATTAGACTAAAGCAGCTTTTCATACTAGTAGAAAACTTCAAGGCAATCTTATTGAAGGGATGATTCACCTCCAAGGAAGCCAACATTAATTGGTCGAACCATTGGAGGACTCGCCTCGACTCCATACATGCAGCAAATTCCTCCTCTAGCTGAGCATTGGACAGTCTACCAGGAGCCTTAGATAAGGTCAACCGTTTCCCATTAGGAAACAAGTAAACACCACGACCACATAAAAACCACTAAATCATAACACATTAAATAAAACACTCACTTTAATCATTCAACTTTACCTTAAACACTTCTTTTAAGAGTGTCGAATACTTCCGCTTTGGTAAACTTTTATGCCATCTCAAAAGAGCAATGAGGATTAACTCGGTTCCAAACTCCAACCCACAAAGAGTCGACAACAAATTATGATGCAGAGAAAGCTGCAAGTACAAAATTAATAAAATTAAAAATCATTTACAAGTTAAGTTACAAAGTAAAACTCTCACCCAAATTGGAGCATTCTTTTCCAGCATAAACCCAAAAAAGCGTTCAAAAAAGAACATAAATACAGACGAAATTCCAAGTTTTAACACGGCATTTATGACAAGGTTTGTCGAGAAAGCCTGTTGACTGCGTTTAGCACGAACGAGACTCCGATTATTGTCAATGTATTCCTCCCATTCTAATTCCAAACATCGAAGCACGGGCTCTGAATCACTAAAAGAACATCTTTAGATTTTACAATTAACTATGTCAATTAATTGGTACCTGGTCCACTCTGTAGAATTAAACAATTCCAAAAGGGAAGATACAGAACCAACGCTCACATCCTCAAGCCTTGGATTCTCATCTCCAGCTCCTAAGTCCGTGATAGCGGAAAACGGAGGTGAAGGAACTGAGAAAAAGCTTGATGCTGGGGAAAAAGACTTCTCACCCTCCTCAACAGCGTCGATCACATCTATGGAGAAAAAAAGAAAATCTTAAGGCTGAGGAAAAAGATCCAATAAACTCATCACCTCTCTCACTACCGTTGGCTGGAACTGTAGAAAGGAGCACTTGGCCTCGTGGCAAGTCACTACCGTTGGCTGGAACTGTAGAAAGGAGCACTTGGCCTCGTGGCAAGTCACTACCAGTTGGCTGGAACTGTAGAAAGGAGCACTTGGCCTCGTGGCAAGTCACTACCATTGGCTGGAACTGTAGGCAAGACTACTTGTACTGTCGGTAAATCAGAGGCAATCACAACAGTGTCATCATCTGAATCAGAGCCATCCCTCAAAAAGATAAAACAATTTGTCAATTGTTAAAGAAAGTTACAAATTAGAAACGACTTACGGTGCATTAGGGCGCAGAGCATAATTTCCAGAGCAACCAATTGCATTCCTCTGGAAGGCAAGGGCACGGTTAAGCGACTCAGACGCGGGACGAATTATAAATCGCTCCCCTCCAGCCAATCGGAAGATCTGTCCAGCAGCACAGTTAGCATTTGTGATTCGTCGGTAAGAGCTACTGGGAGCTCCAGTAAACTCGCCATCTCCTAAAGGTGGTGAGCTCGATGGACAGTAATCGCTCATGGTAATCAAGTTAATTATCCCACATTTCACTTCTTCCTAAAAATTTTAAACTCTCACAATAAAAGAGACGCTATAGCTACAGGCTAGGCTATAGCGATTTAACACATAAGAGGGTGCACGGAGGAGATTTGGAAATACTCCCCATCTTTCACGGCTAAAGTTTCCGCATAGGAGGAGGATTGCGGAAACTTAACCCACGAACCATCCATAAGGAGGAAACTCGAGAGGGAAAGAGGAAAGAATTCAAAATAATCATAAGTCAAAATTAATTTTAAACTAAAAACTGGTCATACATACACTCATTCCTTCGCCAGCTGTAAAAGTCCCGCGGGTAACTTACAACTTTGATTATCATTAAAGTCATGTCTTAATCGAGATGTCCTCAAAACTCCCTCTGTTCTTTGCTGCTTTGATTTGATTTTTAGGGATCCAGCATCACTGGCCACTTTTCGAGTCTGTCATCACCAGGAAAGAACTCATACAGATAGTAGATACAGATATTAAAGTTTAAGATAATAGTAAAGTAATAGTTAAACAAAGATTAAAGCAAAGCAGAGGAGAAAGATTGTTGATCCGGTCATTGCAGGTAGCCTTTAATATTTATCAGTCAGCTCGGCCTTCATTCACTTCTTAGCCATCAAATGATCTTAAATGCAAACTAAATTATAATTCATTAAAGAATGGATTACGATGATAATCAAAAGAGAATTTACCAATCTAGAGCACAAGTTTACTTCACAACCCTTTAACCGCATCCTTTAACTAGTCCATATGAGGAGCGTCGTTATCACTAGACCACGCTTCATCCTCAACGCCACGAAAATGCTGACGAGAAAGCCTACGCTCAAAGGGAACAAGTGCATGGACTCGGAGTAAGTCATGAGGTGATGGAGCCTGGTTCTCACATCGCCGTGCCATTGGCATTCGGACACTGGCAGACTGGGTCGAATGGAACTGAAACACCTTAGTGGATTCTTTCTGACCAAAGGGCTCCACCCGCTCACGTTCTGGGGAATGCAATATGGATGATGAAGGGAGGTCAGTGAGTTTCGACCTCGCTCAAGAATTGAAGGACAGACTTCATTCTCAAGAGCCTATTTGGTCGGGCCACGCCATCAAAGCAGGCCTGGACTCTAAAAACTTCCAGCTCC
This sequence comes from Pseudachorutes palmiensis, assembly GCA_009869845.1. NCBI lineage: Eukaryota > Metazoa > Arthropoda > Collembola > Poduromorpha > Neanuridae > Pseudachorutes > Pseudachorutes palmiensis. Next base: position 3,589 of record VNWY01001569.1, read on the forward strand.
CTCCTGCTACGCGGCTCACGACTTGTTACATGATATTATAGTGAAGTTGTTTATTTTATTGGGTTTGGAACACCGCACGGGAGACAGTGTATTCTTAGGTTTGCACAACGTTCACTGCCACGGAATCCGTCGTCAGGAATTCATATGCACACAAGCCAAAGGCTAGAGTATTCTTTGCACTGCGCCAGACTTCATGTAGTAAGTCTAGGTTCTGAGCTCAATGACGCGAAGCCTCTCCGAGCTGGTACTTGGGGAAGTGGTGCCTGAGACCGTCCCAGAAACTCCAGAGGAATGTCTTGGTGCAACTGAAAACCCGCTGCTCCTAGCTGAGAAGAAGAGGTCCTACGTTCTACAGGAACTGGTAGAAACGGAGCGTGACTATGTTCGTGACCTAGGAAAAGTAGTCGAAGGGTACCTGGGCTTAATGAGAAGTGATGAAATCCCCATGCCAGATGACCTCCGTGGCGGAAGGGACAAAATCATTTTTGGAAACCTGGAAGCTATTTACGAATGGCATAGAGATATATTTCTTAAAGGCCTGGAGAAGTACTTAGAGTCAGGAGTAGAGGAGCTAGGGCTTCTGTTTAAAAAAAGCATGAACGAAAACTTCACATGTACGTTGTTTACTGCCAAAACAAACCCATATCAGAGTTCATTGTCTCAGAACACATCGACTCCTACTTTGAGGAGATTCGCCAAAAGTTGGGTCACAAATTGACTCTCTGTGATTTGCTCATCAAGCCTGTGCAGGGGATCATGAAGTATCAACTGCTCCTCAAGGACATTCAAAAGTACACAGAGCGTAGCGGATCATGAAGTATCAACTGCTCCTCAAGGACATTCAAAAGTACACAGAGCGTATTGGGCAGGATCAGGAGATTCTGCGAATACGTCAAGCTGTTGCCGTCATGCATGTCGTACCTAAGGAAGCCAATGACATGATGAATGTAGGAAGGCTCCAAGGTTTTGACGGCAAAATTACTGCACAAGGGAAACTAGTCATATTTGGACCCCTCACTTGCGCTGAAGGCTCCTCTGCCAACGGCTTCAAAGGGAAGGAACTTCAAGTCTTCTTGTTCGAGCAGAACATCATCTTCTCCGAACCCGTTGGAAAGAAGACGCAATTTTCCAATCCAGTCTACATCTACAAGGCCCAATATATACCTCGACAAGGCCCTCGGCAAAGTGAGGAGGTGCCTCACTCCCATTAATTTTAATTTATAAAAAGGCTTGGAAACCCCAGTAACTCGCCTTTTCTCATTCCTCCCGGAAAAATTAGGAATAAATCCAGTAGCCAAGTCAACTTCAGACACTTTCCTGCTTCATTAAGCTCCACACTAAGCTCATCCAAACTTACAGGCAACTACCCCATTTCAGTTGGTCATCCGCGTCTAGAGTCGTTAATCATATGACATATCACCGCTGACATTTACAGGATTATGCTCGTTGCATCGATGGTTAATTATTAAAATGCATACAAAAATTGCATATCAGGAAGGAGAAACGTTGTGCTGTCATTAACCTCCAACACTGTCCTTTCACTATCGTTACCCTTCTTAACAACTGCAGTTTACTTAAGAGCTCCAATTCTGCGCCTTCGCAGTCGATGACAACTCCGGATTAATTTCCTCTTCTGCTTTTTGTGACAATTCTGCAACTGTCAATTCTTCCAAGCAAAGAAGCCTTAATAACAAAATGGGTTAATAGGGTTCATTCCCACACTCCCTCCTTCTACACTGTACACTCCATTAGAACCCCTCAACTAAAAATTATCCGTTTCTAACTCTAAAACCAAATTAGGCTTTGGTTTGTATAATAAAAACCCAGTTGGAAGAAATTTTCTTTTCAGTCTTAAATACGCGGATTCCACCCGACCGCTGTCCCGCGGATTCCGCCCGACCGTTGTCCCGCCGGTGCCGTCCGGCGGTCGTTCCGCGGGTTCCGCCCGACCGCTGTCCCGCGGATTCCGCCCGACCGTTGTCCCGCCGATGCCGTCCGGCGGTCGTTCCGCGGGTTCCGCCTGACCGCTGTCCCGCGGGTACCGCCCGACCGCTGTCCCGCCGATTCCGTCCGACAGTTGTTCCGCGGATTCCGCCCGACCATTGTTCCGCCGATTCTGCCCGACAATTATTCCACTTTAAAGTTTAAAATTCGAGAAATCCACGAAAGCATACAAGCAGGAACTGCACAACACTTTTTTTTTATTTAGTCATCAATTCAACCCCACTCCCAACAGGAAAATAATCTATGTTAGTCACACAAATCTCCCATAAAACAGATAAAAGTAGCTTCAACTCAAACTAGGTCAACCTACAATAAGGAATGAAAGAAGACTTACAGTTTTTATTACACATTTCAAAAGGCCACTGCTCCGCGCTAACTTCTTAATAATTAAAGGCAGCTAGCAGCATTTCCTGACTTAACGGCTTAGGCTTAATAAGCTCCCGCCGCTTATTCATATAAGCCCAGAGAGGCCCAAAGTCATCAATAATTTGCACCATCAATAACAATTGGTATAAAAATCACCTCATATCGCCTACACGAAACAACCCTGGGATCGTTTCACCCCATATTCGTAAACTACCATTTAAATCTATAGAAAAATTTATAGTAATAGGAACATCGTTGACAATACGGTCAGGCAAAAATTTTAAAGCAGGAAAACTAGACCAGTTAGGACATACAAAACTTTGGGAAAAAGACTCCCCTTGCCGAACTAGATAATCATAAATAAAATGAATCAAATTTACATATTGACAACGAAAACTATAACAGTATATAATCTTACTCGACATAAAAGTTTTCTCTTCTTGGGTAACAACTATACCCCTTTCATTAAAATGCAACTTAAAAAACATGTTGCCCCTCAGGCTCGCTAGTATTCTCTCAAAGTCAATAAGGAACCAGCAACACAGCATTCCCCAGTGGATGGAAAACATCCTCGGCGGCAGGACACAAGGGATGATACTCCTTAACTAAAATAAAAATACAGGAATATAAACATACAACACCACCACCCATAAAAGGTTAGAGGATTGGAGCCAACTCACCAAGTGGTGGCACAGCAGCCCAATCAGTTTCACCAAATCCTCCTACTTCCGCAAACGCCTTTTCGCAAGCTAAAAAATACGACGAAAATAATTCTACAAAAATAAACATAAAATAAGTGAACAATAGCCAACACGTCAAGTAATAGGACAAACACCATTAGTTTTATTCATTATGAAGAGCCTTAAAAACTTTGCACGCATTTGAATAATCTGACAAAGACACATTTTTTTGATAAAGAGAAAGCATCTAAACTAAGTGCTCAATACAATCAACAGGCTCTTCCTCTATAAACTCAAAATTCCCGGATCCAAGGTGCAAATGATGATGAATAAAACAAAAAGTAACAATTACATGCCTAGAAAACGCCTTTTGGCAAGCTAAAAAAATACGACGAAAATAATTCTACAAAAATAAACCGCATAAAATAATTGAACAATAGCCAACACGTTAAGTAATAGGACAAACACCATTAGTTTTATTCATTATGAAGAATCTTAAAAACTTTGCACGAATTTGAATAATCTGACAAAGACACATCCTTTTGATAAAGAGAAAGCATCAAAACTAAATGCTCAATACAATCAACAGGCTCTTCCTCTATAAACTCAAAATTCCCGGATCCAAGGTGCAAATGATGATGAATAAAACAAAAAGTAACAATTACATGCCTAGTGGCTTCAAGGGTAGGCCCAAACCGTAAAGGGTAAAACTCCAAAGGATCCACAAAGAAGGCTTTCGGATCATAGGACCTATACTTATGATAATCACACAAAAAATGAACTAAGTTATCATAAGCACATAGGGTTGAATAATTTAATAGGCTGTCCAATAACTAGATTACCAAAATAACCATATTGAAAAATCAGAAAACCACCATCCCCAAACTTAATAATAAAACCCCAATTAAGTTTTAACATATTAAAAATCTTAGTGTATGAATAACAACCAAGAAGACACGCCAAAGGATCGTCATTTCTAGCAGCCACCCCAACCAGCTCTATCGGGCAAACACCTGCATACAAAAAGAACAAATACTAATTCGAGAAAAATTTACAATAAGAATTTATCCTAAAAGATCTCTAAGAATGCACCGAGCAAATTGGTACTCAGTAATGGACACACCTTTCTCCCACACACGAACTAAAATCGATAAATGATATAAAAAAAGTCGAAGGATCCTCCAAAGAATCCACATACTCAACTAAAGGATTCAACGTAGTTTCCGTAATTAACAACTTAAAATTATTAGGACTTAAACGTAAAATCAACCGAATAGGACTCGTTGATAAAGGTAAATACCGACAATGAGGAAATCCAGCGCTTTTGAGACTAGGTAAATGCCACGGATCCCAATCGTGACACAATTGTTTACCTACATATCGCAACAAATTTTCCAAAGGATACAAAGTACAGTACCGAAACCCATCCTCTCCAGTTTTCACTTGATATAAAATTGGGCACGTTTGAGTAACTTCAACAACAAACATCCATCCATCTACTAGAAGTTGATGGATCCGATCAGTAGAACATGGAGAAAGCAAGACACCATTTCCGGAACCCAGAGCGAAATTTTTGCCTGACACTGAAAATAAAATAAAATAAAACCCACGCTGACATACGAGTAAAAGCACAAAAGAATTTATTTCCAAATCAAATTTAACCAACAATTACTGTAAACGATAGAGAATTTGACGCAACCGATGATACTGATCTAAAGTCACTCCTTTTCTAAAAATTGCAAGAAGCAAACCAATCTCATGGCAAAATTGTACAATATCCTCCTTAATTGTTCCACTTGATCCTCCTAAATTGAATCTAGAATCCGTAATTACCAGATTCCCTTCCGAATCACAACTAACCGTTAACTCAGGAAGAACACCATTAATGTAACTGTACTTACACGAGGGAAGTTTAGACAAATCAGGAGCATACAAAATTACAGAACGCCCAGAACAATTTTGATAATAAGAACAAACAAAACGTAACAGATTATCTAAAGATGCTCGATCTGAATACAAAAAGATACACCGGTCAGGACCAGGCCCGTAATAAATTTGAGTAACAGTTACAGCAGTGGTGGAGACACAAATACGAAAACGCTACCCAGCAAGTAAAAGACCCTCGATCAAAGCAGGACAATAGGGAGATGACAAGGCACGAACCATCCCTCGTCCAAGTCGAGTCGTCCCACTTGGGAACACTAAAATGAATTACAATCAAAACAAATAATTAAAACGAAGTCTGCGGCATTGGACTATACAATAACTGAAAAATTTCCCTGGCGGCACAATATTCATCTAACATTATTCCCTTTTCAAAAAGACGTAGAATTAATTCCCAATCCCGCAAACGCTCCATAGACATAATCATGGTACTTGGATCCCGACTATCTCTAATAATAAAATTCCCTGTCTCTCGACAAAATAAAACCCTAGCATGAGGACTATTGTTCCAATGATATGTAAAACCACACACGGGGAAAATTGAGTCAAAAGAAGGGCCCACAACATTCAGAGAAGGATACATACCAACAACGCACTTAGATTTAACAAATCGAAACAAATGCCTAAAAGAAAGTAAAGAGCGATAACGTAGACAATGCCCAGTGAAACTCGTAGACATCGAAGGATCCATAGTTTGACAGATCACGGTCCCATTTACTTGAATGTGGAGAAAAAAATTCCACCCCATCCGTAAAGCAGCTTCGATGCGGGTCTCATTGTACTCACCATGGAGCAACACCATAAGATCGCGCACTTTGAGAATCAAATATGATGGATGACCCACCAACTATAGAAAAAACAAAACCAGACAACTAATCACAATCTAAATAACCTGAACCAAAAGAATATTGGGAAAGAACCCACCCTTACGAAGTACCAAGTACCTATAAATCCTTTCTCCTTCCCTTTTCAGCCTTTACTTGTAACCGATGCTAATGAAAGAAGAATTAAATAGTTTACCAGTAATATTTGATCCATTGGCAGTAACATTTGATCCATTGGCAGCAGCCATTTCACTCAATCACCAGTTGAAGAACAAAACAACAAGAAAGTGAAAAATTTCAAAGAAGGATCCGGACGTCAGAGGACAACGAGCTAGAACGAGGCCAACAGCGAAAGTGCGTCTCAAAAAGTCCAATGACACCAAAAGTAAATATGCGTAGGCCACCATCCCAGAAAAAACTAAGATTAGAACCAGCTAAAACCGCTTCCGCACGGATTACGCAATTCAAGTAAGGACATACATGAAGAACACATACGCACCAAAGATAAATAAAGACACCAAAATAAGAACACACACGCGCAAACAAGATAACGCACGCGCATGACCCCAATCCTAGACTCAAATCAAAGAAACATTAGAACGGTAAAGCAAAATAAATAAAAGCAAAAAATTTTTTTTGGGCACAGGGCCACAAAAATTCCAAAATTAATAGTACGACCTACTTAAAAAGCCATCTAAGCCCTCTAGAAAATTATACCAATCCTAGACTCAAATCAAAGAAACATTAGAACGGCAAAGCAAAGAAAGAAAAGATAAAAGCAAATAAATTTTTTGGGCACAGGGCCACAAAAATTCCAAAATTAATAGTCCGACCTACTTAAAAAGCCATCTAAAATTATAAAACACCCTAGAAACTAGGACACGGGGTCCACTCAGTTTTCAGGAACTTAAAAGTAACTTTGAATTTCATTTCACTTTGAATTTCACAAGTATAACTTAACCAACCATCAAATTTCAAATAAACTCAGTAAGGACTACACCCCAGGACCACTCTTCATCAACACTCAACATCTTCATCCATTACCAACATTTGCAAATAACAAGGTAAGGAACTAAAAACGCCTTCAGAACAACTAAAAATCAAAACACAACAACGTCACCAAGGATTTACCACTGGAACTCGACCACCAACCGAAAAACGGTGACTAAAAACCAACTCCAAATCTTCTACTAAAAACAGGTACAAAAATACAAATTCATAAGCATTATGGCCCAACCGCAAGGCAATATGGGTACGCAAATTCCTATTCAACCTCAGATGCAAAATCCACCTGTTAATCCAAACCAAACGCCCCTCCGAGGAGGAAAAATAACAATCCCATTCCCTAAGTTTGGAGGAAAAAAGTGTGAATGTGTATACAAGTTCCTAACAAAGTTTAAATTAGCAGCCATTGCTAATTTAGCATCCAGGCAAATGTGGTCCGTCATCCTACCACTATATTTAACAAATTCAGCCGAAGATTGGGTTCTAAATTATTTAGACACCCTAAGACGAGCACAACCACCGGGAATACAATTAGTAGTAACGTATGAAATGCTACGAGATGAATTACAGCGAGTATTTGGCAACGCGGATTCTATTTCNGGGTTCTAAATTATTTAGACACCCTAAGACGAGCACAACCACCGGGAATACAATTAGTAGTAACGTATGAAATGCTACGAGATGAATTACAGCGAGTATTTGGCAACGCGGATTCTATTTCCGCAGAAGATAAAGTTAATAACCGCAAACAAGGAATTGACGAATCCATTGAAAGTTACGTTTTCGACATGTTAAACAATCTCTCTCAAGTGGATGCTAATATGGATGAGAGAAGGAAAATAACGTATCTCATTAAGAACCTTCGACCATCAGTCTTGGCTCAAATGGCACTCCTGAGGCCAAGGACAATAACGGATTTTATTTCTATCGGAAAAACAATTCGAGAAGCGAGCTCAATGCTAGCCAGACAGCAGGACATTAACGTCCTTCAGACAGCATTAGCAACAACAATTCATCAAGAAGAAATTAAAGCGGCATTTGCAGAAAACACAAATAATCCCCATAGGGACATAGATATGAGGGCGGCTTTCACCCCTCAACAAGCACAAGAAATGATAAGAAATACAAATATAATACAAAACCCCGATTTGTACACCAATTCTCAAATGTTTGGGACATGGCCAAGGCAAGGAGAAAGAAATTTCCCAACAGGACAGACTAGACAAGGGGGAAAAGAAACAATTACATGTTATAAATGTAACCAAGTAGGTCATTATGCCACCCAATGCAAAAACATTCAGAGAAGATGTTTCATGTGCAATAGTCCAAATCACATCGCCGCAGACTGCGGAAAACAAGTATATTATCCTCTTCACAACACCCGAAACCACTCAGGGGAAAACTGTAGAGAAATCCAAAGGCAGAAAGGAACAGCTCCTATTAACAAGTGGTGCGAAAACCATAGATCCACCACACACAACACTAATGAATGTAGGGGGACAAAAAACCCACAAGGGAGAGAGAATTTCCCCCAACGCTCCCCCCCATCCCAGAACGGGCAGAATACGATCAACCCCCAGACCAATCCCAATCCAACCCCTCCCACAAATCAAAACACCAATATCTTAACAACCACCAACCCCCAAATCAACACACTCAATGCTCAGTTTTAAATGTCCCCTCAACTATAATTACACTCACAATAGGCGAAGCATTACTAAAAATCAAAGGCAAATTGAACGAACGCGAATGTGAAATCTTACTAGACAGTGGGGCCCAAGCTTCTTTAGTTAATGCATCTCTCATCAAATCAAAGCACACTTATAATCTAGGTCACAAGGTCATACTGAACGGAATAGGACAAGGAAAAATCACTCCAGTTGGCGTCTCCCCAGTAACGTTACAATTTAACCAAAAAAAGCACACCCATCCCATGCTGGTTCTCCAAAATTTCGAACTAAAGGCACTCTTAGGCACTGACTTCTTACAAAAACACAATGTCCAAAGAAATTACGAAACAAGAATGGTCTCATGGAAAGATACCCAAGTTCCAATGATCCCCATAAGAATTCCGAAGCGTGTCGAGTTCTAAGCGGCGAACTTTCATCCCATGGGAAGACAATGGAGATACAAGAATCACACTCCGATGAGCTGCGCAGCTACAAAGCGATTCAGGCCACTCCAGGGGACTCAAATCATCTATATGTTTTGCGAGCATTGGATTCAGAGCCCGATAGCTTGGAGCGACCCGAACCACGAGGGAGTAAAATGAAGAAGAAGCCAATGGAGATTAATACATCTCTCAGAGAACTTCAAAAACTTGATCTTGGACGTTCACCCGAAGAGGAAAACCCTTCGATGCCACTCAACAATGAAGACGAATCAAGATACCCAAGTTCCAATGATTCCCCATAAGAATTCCGAAGCGTGTCGAGTTCTAAGCGGCAAACTTTCATCCCATGGGAGAACAATGGAGATACAAGAATCACACTCCGATGAGCTGCGCAGCCACGAAGCGATACAGGCCACTCCAGGGGACTCAAATCATCTATATGTTTCGCGAGCATTGGATTCAGAGCCCGATAGCTTGGAGCGACCCAAACCACGAGGGACTAAAATGAAGAAGAAGCCACTGGAGATTAATACATCTCTCAGCGAACTTCAAAAACATGATCTTGGACGTTCATCCGAAGAGGAAAACCCTTCGATGCCATTCAACAATGAAGACGAATCAGAAGGAATCGCACAAGAGCTCGACACGCTTCTACATCCAAGAGAACAGAGAGACCATGGACAACCCTCCCATTTTCTTAAAGACCTACATGAAAACAAAGCCCTTGCTATTTACACTATGGAAAACGAAAAAGAACCAGATACAATTGTAACAATTACACCCACTCCAGAAAATCCAGCAATAATAGACGAAACTGCTCCAGATTTTCACATTAACCAACAGCAATACGAAGCGCATGTTCAGAAAATCCTCGCACGCATAAACCCTGAACTTGAGGAAAATTCAAAATTAGAATTACAAACCCTATTACGAGAATACGCAGACGTATTCGCATATGGACAACAAATAGGGATAGCTAAAGCCTACCGCCATTTTATTAAATTAAAACCAGACGCCAAACCATTCCGAAGCCAACCAGTAAGGCGAAGTAAAGAAGCGATGGATTGTGAGAACAAAACAATCCAAGAATTATTACGATTAAACAGAATTGAACCAAGTAACTCACCATATATTTCAAGAACAGTCATGGTAAGGAAAGGTATCACAACCACAACAGGTGAAAAAACCTGGAGGCTATGCATTGACTTCACAAAAATGAACAAGATGATAGAACAGGTAGAA